>VZTT01060690.1:3943-26082 GCA_013400855.1 Buphagus erythrorhynchus
TAGACACCAGAAAGCAGAAAAGGTGTTTTTAAAAAATGCATCTACTTAGAGCAGTAGATAAGTTTAAAGAAATATTCTGAAACAGTGAAAAATGTTGTGCTATTAAAATGAACTTTGAACAGTTCAGTTGAAAAGTAAATATTTTTACGATTAAAAAGTATTTATTTTCCAAAGTACAGTACTACTGTGTAGTAAGACAGCAGTAAAGCCTGTTATATTAACTACTCCAGTCAGTTTGCTCTTTCAAAGACTGAATTTCTAGAATTCTGAACAACGGCTGAATTTCCAGAACAGATAATGAGAAAAGGGAAAAAGAGAAGCTGAACCAAAAATGCAGGATGATCTTGGCTGAGTTCAAGTATTACATGCAGTTACAAAACAGTCGTTAATATGAACAGGACAGACATGCTTTGATNGCTTAGAGATTTTACTAGTTCTAAGTCTCCATCACTATGAAAAAATTATTCCAGGATCCAAAAGTACTAGCTGTAAAACAAAGTATGCTGTTATCACTGTCAACTGTTTTTCAACTGAGCAGAAAACAGTAATTTCTAGCTATAGTACTGATTTCTACATATCAATACTTCAGTTAGTTTCCCAGCAAGCCAAGACTTCAGAAAGAATAGTATCAATCAAAAGCAAACAAAAATAGCTGCCTGCCTTGTGATATCACAGTTACAGTCTGGGAGGTCTGAATCCACACTGTTGTCCTCCGCCATCCTCACAGCATGCAAGTCTTCCACCACAACCATGAAATTTTCCAGTATTAAAAAGAAGAACTTCCACTCCCAAAGCCTGCAAACACTGTTCTTTTGGTGGGGGGAGGAAAGGGGACACACTTTGCTGGTGAGTACTGTACAGAAAATGTTTCACGCCAAGCAAATGTTACCAGCCGTTGCTTGATAACATGACACTGGATGGTGACAAGTGGTCATGTTTCTAAATAAAACTTGCATTCATCAACATGTGCCAGATTTGATCTCCAGGAATGTGGACTGGGAGTGGTAGGGGAAAGGATGAAAACACATACAAAACCTTCTTTGCAAAGCCTGAGCAGTTGCAGCAATAGCACTGTTTCCTGGCTGTAAACAATGCCAACTTTTTTCACAAGGCTGACATATCAGACAAATTCATCTGAAGGGATTACAAGGTTCTAGAAGGGAAAAAATGGAAGTCTCTGATGCAGACACAATTCTGCAGCTGTCATTTCTGCAGTTAGAGATCTCCTCTGAACAGAGGGGCAATAAAGAATAAAGGCTAAGGGAACAGAATGTGACAAAGATGCTTTTATAAGTGACTGGAGAAGTTTCACCACACAGCATAAAATTGACAGGTAAAGATTCAGACTGGACATGTATTAGCATAATATATTACTAAAACATTTTCACAAAGCACTTTCTATTAGTTCACAGCTGTAAGAAACAAACCACTAAGGAAAATGCTCCAGGCAAGGGATTACTGTAGCATTGGAGAAAAGTCTGCAAGCTCTAATAATTTATTAATACTGTCAGGCATCCAGAACGTGAAAATACGTATTTTATTCTCAGTACCAGGACAACTAATCTGCCTTTACTGGCTGAATGAAGCCAAAATTATGTTATATGATACACTCCAAATTCCAAAATATCATAACATAAACACATGCCAATTTATAAGAACATATTCTAAAGGGCCTCTGGAGCCTTCTAAAAAATTATCTTGGGGGATGTCTACCCTTTTGTCCACTGGTAATTAGACATCAATAAGAGCACTTTGTGCATACATTAATCAGCAGCTTGGATTTTAATGATTTCCAGCCTAAGATACAGCTGAACTACCAAAATTTTCATAGCCTAGTATCAAACCTTTCCACAATTTTTTTTCAAATTTCAGCAAATTTGCAGTTTCTTTTTCCCTTCAGTGGGCACTGGAATGTAAAGAGTTATGTGTTTAATTGCATACAATAATGTTGAGCATGCCAGTTGAGAAGAACAAGTTGAAATGATCTGGAAATAAAAGTAAATAATATTTTACATTCATTGGTTTAGAACTAGGACTTGACACTTCATGATAACAGAATGAGAGCGTTTAAGTGTATAATATTGCATTTTATGTCTCCCCACCTGAGAATGATACAAAATCCTAAAACCTCAGCTCTCCCCATAGTGGGGACTAATCTGTAATATTGAATAGAAAAGACAGATAATTTTAAGATGTGTTCTGTAGTTTCTGAATGCAATCCCTTTTTGCTAGAAACTTCCTGGAGGTATTATTTGAACATTTCTCTGAGTAAGCATTTCAAAAGAATAACATAAGAATATATCAGATATATTTTAAGTTCAACAATTGGTGATGTATCACATGCTCTGAAAACAAGCAGGCTCCTTGATGGTAAAGCCATGCTCCCTGACTTAATCGTTCTGTAAGAAATATATGGTGCTCATTACTTTAAAACAAACTACTATTAAAGGAGCTGGAGCCACTGGAATGCTTCTGCTCACATAAAATTTACTGCTCCCATGCTAACAGATTTCAGAGCAAGAATGCACTAAAACCATATGAAAAAAGAAGACGCAAAAAAAATGATGAAAGTAAACAAACCTTTTTGCTGCTAACAGGACTAAGCTATTGCTAATGCATATGTCCTTACATCAAAGAAATGGGAATTATAAAGTATATGAGCTATATATGCAATTCATGAAGTGCAAAATTCTGAGAAAATTATTGTTGGCAATGGAAGGAAGGCTGCAGCACAGCTAAAGAGAATGTGTTGGAACAAATAATTTTCTTAACATATCCAAACAATGATCCTGTATTTTTTCAAGTTCTGAAAATTGCTGTTATACTTTTGACCTTGAATAAAAAGAGTCTTTAAGCCCAGTGTGCATATATCTACCTGCAGTTAGTCCTCTCCATCCATGAAAAAAATGATCTGGCAGAAAACTTAAGACTTAGTTTTGGACCTGCTCTTCTTGAAATCCAAAACTACAAAGGCAATGTTTTGATTCTGCTGTCAAGGAATTTTTAGAAAAACTACATTTGCATCCAATTTTAAGCACCATGTATAGTAAGATGGTACTAGAGGGAGGCTCACTAAATCTGATTGCAACTGATCCTATATTGTAGGAACATAGAATTGTTAAGTTTGGAAAAGAGTTTTAAGATCAAGTTCAACTACCACCATCACCATATTATTATAGTTAAGCTTTTAAATTACTCTTCTTGAAGAAATGTTGTCCTGTAGTATAAAGTAAAACAAGAAAGTGAATTTCACAGAAATGTGTTGATGTTTAAGAACGAATTTATTTCAGAATTTATGATGAAAAGGCAGACAATAAAGGATTTTAAATGCATAACATCCAGCATATTAGTCTGTCCCACTTAAAACTTACAAGGAAAACAACTGTCTTACCTGGCTGCAATAAGATCTAGAAGATGCTGCCACCTGTCATTGACCTTGCAAAGTTTGTACTCAATCTCTGATGCCTTACTCTCATGGCTGGCTTTAGCAAGTCTCTCCCCCATTTGCTGAAGCTGGATTTTGTTCTTCTGGGCTACAGCAATTTCCTCTTGATAATCCTAGAGAGTTAAGAGCAATCAGAAGACAGGGTATTTATTCTAAATATACTTTGCTCTGCACTGCAAAAGGAATGGTGCCAAAGTACAAGTGAATGTTGTTTTTTTAGTTGAATGGTACAGCAGAGTGACAATCTCTTACATATTTCATGGATAAACAAAAAACAACTACCAGAAGAATGAAAAGAAACCTACCAACACAACCCAAAATACAATGTTTTCTATAAATATGCTATAGTTTAATTCATTACAGGCAATTCTGATTGGACACTTAGTAAAGCATTCAGATGCTTGACTTTGCATTCACTTAATTTTCTGGTATTCTGGGAGGTCCTATCTCAAGAAAGACCAGAAAATACTGCATAGAACAGAGAACACAAACTGCATGAGAGAACACAAACACCAGAACACAGCAGGGTAAGGTGAAACCTTAATTTCAGCTAATTCACAAACAAGTAAACAGTTAGAGTATATAAGTGTACACTATACCTTTTTAAGTTTCTCAATCATTTCTTCTATGAGGATGTCACCATTTTGAGACACCTTACTTTCCATTTGCGTCAGCCATTCACAGAGCTCCTTGTTCTTCTCACTGAAGACAGCCCACTCATTCAGTCTCTCACTAACTTGTTGTCGACGCAAAGAGACCTTAAACCATTTGCAAAGAGTAAACAAAACTAAAATAACAAAAAGCATTTAACACATGCTTAAAACACCTGGTGCATCAATGTGAATTCCTCTAGTCTTTAAAAAGTGCTGCAGCCACTTGCTCTTGAAACAAATTGGAATTGTACAGCAAAAAATTTGTGTGACTGCCTGTAAGTTCAGGGGTAAGCGTTGATCTCAGATTTCCTGTTAGCTACATCCTATGCACAGAGACAAGCACCCAAGCGTTAAGCTCAGTAGTCTGTCAAGATCTTGTTTCATAACATCTCTAACCCAAAGTGTTCATTAGAAGATAAAAATTGTATTTTCTTACAATTCTTGTTCAGTTTTAAAATTTTATAAAATGAAATAGTTTATTTTTAGTCTAAGAGATTAAATTAAAAAGAAAAATGCTTCACCAAAACGTAAGAAAAAAGATACAAACATAGTACATGCCAAAATCCAAAATTCTGTGCTATTTGTGCATGAGCACATGAATACAAAGCTAAATCCAAGATATACTGTATTTTGCAAAAGTAATTTTTTACTTGTGTCTCAATACACTAATTTAATAGACTACTATTTCCTGTGTATAGGTATGACATCTTGAGAGATTCCAAAGCACTGAGGTGTGCCCTGACAGGAAAGATTAGGCATGACATATCAAACACGCAAACGCTGCAGTTAACACAGAAGGAAGGAAAACATTGCTGCGTTTAAGAAATAGCTGTAACTGTGGTACCATCTCAGACTGCAGCGGCAGACCAAGATGGACACTGAAATCAAAACAGCAGCACACGCTAAGCAGCAAAGTCATCTCTCCAGTTTCAGACACTGGTACAACTACTTACTTCCTCCTCACTGTGATCTGGGTTATTTCTGACTTTGTATCATAATTTCAGCTGAAAAGATGAAGCTCTTTCACAAATTAAACGGACGTGCTTTTTAACTACTGCGTTAGCTTGAACAGGGTCATGCATGTGATCTTGCATTTCCTTTTTGTGGCTCTAAAGCTGATGACAGCTTTCCGGAAATAAGCAGCAGATGAATGAAGGGTTGCACTAGGTTACATCCTGAAACACTCAGCATGCTCAAAATGAAGATAAAACTTCTTTACTTGGCTCCTTCTTTTACCATAAACATACAAGAAATGACTGAATCACAATGTAGATGTATCTACATTTCCTCATTCAACTGAAACTAACTTATAACAAGTTCTGTGCTGGTAACTGTGAAGCATTTTTTCTACTTTGGGGATGTCTTTGAAGCCTTCACAAGTACTTTACATGAGGTAACTATTTCAAGTTAGCCCCAGCATATCTGGACTGCAATCTCTACTGAACCACACAAATGACATCAGGATAATCTGAAAAGCTGGGTAAGGAAGACTCCACTACATGGAGTGCAAATCAGAGGTCAGAAGCATGCTAACAGTGTGATGCACCTGAAAAAATTAAACAATACTCCTCAGCTCATTTTGCAGGCAAGCAAGTTACCCTCAGACTAAAAGAAATGCAGACACTGAGGTCTGAAGAAGAAACTATCTGCAGAACTGAAGGTACAGTAGGGCAATGTTGAGTGGGGAGGGGACATCCTTTCTGAGCACAGGTCTTCCACCAAAGCAGAGCGTAGTGGTATTATTTCTGTGTTTTTTCCCAGCCAGCCATGCCAAGTCCCACAGCTCATGGTGTGACACTTTTGTTGATTTTTCAAGGCAGTTTAAATATGACCTCACAGCCATTACAAAGTTCAAGAGATCTAGAAGCACTAGCAGTAACTAAAGGAATATTTCAATGGATGTTTCCCCTCACTCAGAAAGAATTGACTTTTGAATATAGGTCTGTCTACATGAATCTTTTTCTAAAAGCTGCCATTTGGATTCAATTTTTCTCCCAACACTTTTGTAGCCGGCATACTGCTCCCATCAGTGCTCAGTGCTGTACTTGCCTGGTGGCACAGCTCCTCCCACTGCCTGTGCAGGAGCTCTATTCGCTCACTCAGGATGGAGATATCGTCTGCGCTGATATATACAGACAGGGTCTCCTTCAGCAGGGACAGGTGTGCAAGGTCATCTCTCCAGCCCTCAACAGCATTCTCTAACTCCTTAAAAGAACAACACAAGGAAAAAGGACCAGTTTGCTAACAAATAAAAATCTGAGTATGTTGATGAAACAGACAAGCAGTGTTACCCACTGATTTAAGCCACACCTGAGCAGACCCACTGTGTCAAGCAGACTGTTTCAGCCCCATCTCAAAGAAAAAGAAAAGCCCAATCAACCCCAAATGTACCAATATTTTCAGTTATGATGGTATTAACTCCACAATAGAGAATGAAACATCAGCCTTATAACAAGAAGTTGCAAACTAAGATACTACTCAACTCCGTGGGAAGTTCAAGTACTGGTTTGGACTTCTCTGTATTGAAAATATTTTCAAGTTTGTAATCAACTTCCAAAATGCAAATATATAGCCTAAAAGTGTTGTCTAAAATCCCCATAGTCACTTCACCTCAAACAAAAAAACACTAATCCAGAAGTTTAGATACCATGAGTTTAAATTTCAGTTTAGAATTTCTGTAATAAAAACACAACAATATAGAGCCCTTCTACAGTATTTTTCAGACCCTGTTCTGGTATCAGTTTGATCAGATCTATAATTACTCTGAAGGATTTGCATTATGGTGAGATCACTGCTATTATGGTGTCCATATGTTACACGGATAGCTTCTTGTCATGGGGATGGCTGACTGGTTTGCATTGTCAGTAATATGAACCCAGTTAACAACAGAAGAGGTGACTGCACAAAGGCAGGCAAAGACAAGAAAACAATCAACAGAAAAGGAGTGCTTTACCTTGCAACGTATCTGCTCTGCATGCAATTCATCATGGTGATCTGGCAATGGCTGAGAAAGCTTTTTTTTGAATGATCTTAGCTTCTCCAGGGAGTCTCCTATGCCCTTTTCACATTTTTCCCAGTCCTGAAAACAGAATGTTTATTAGACTTCAGTTCTGATCTGTGTTATACTTAATGTCAGTTGATTTGCCTAAAAATAACATGCTCTGAAAACTCCCTCTAAATAATACTAAAAGTCTCAGAGCTTGAGTCATGTGTAGAAACGTGTAGAATTTTTTGCGTGTAGGTCTCTGTTAGTAGAAATACACAAGGTCTTCTGTTACTAGAATTCTGTCTAGATCCAACTCCATCCTTTCAGAAAAGTGTCTCCCTGACAAAATTAGTTTTCCACTTCCTTTCTTGAATGCCTATATTAAACACACCACTATTCTTTGACAAGAGCTTCATTCAGGTGCATTAATCTCTGTGGGATAAAAAAAATAAAATTATTGGGGAAACTACTATCTTCTTTAAATCAGGATTCTAGCAGCTACACCCTGTTTTAGTGTTTGTATACTTTCCAAAATTTTTAATGTCTTCAATGCAAACAAACCATATCAAGTAACAGTATGGTTTTACCTGCCTCCCCTGCTTGTCAAGGCCTTATGTTAGGACAAAAAGATCTCTAATAAGCCAGTCAGCCCCCAAAGAATGCCAGTTGTGTGACACCAGAAAACACAGAATCTGTATTGAAACTTGCATTGTATTGAAACTAAGTCTTCTGTTTCAAGATATTCTCCTTCTACCACTGCCTTTGTATTTCTCTCCTTCCTTTTTCCGCAGCCTATGCCAGTATTTCATGATCATCTTGATGAAGAATTAGCCATATCAAATAATAGGACCTTGCGTGACAATAGCCTGTGATGTTCTTAACAGTCTTCCCCTGCTCTGGCACGGGTCCCTCCCATGGGAGAGAATCCTCCATGAATTTTCCCTTGAGCTCTTCCTATGGGCTGCAGTTCTTCATGAACTACCCCGGATAGAGTCCCTTCCATGGGTTTGTTCCAGACTCTGGGGAACAGACTCCAACAAGGGTTTGGAGTCAGAGGTCCTGCCAGCAAAATGGCCCTAGTGAGGGCTTTCCATGGGGTCACAGATTCCTTTGGGCATCCACCTGCTCTGGTGTGGGTCCTCCATGGGCTGTGGGTGGATTTCTGTTCCAACCTAGAGCTCCATGTCTCTACCATGAGCTGCAGGATAATCTCTGCTCTGGCTTCTGGAGCGCCTCCTCCTCCTTCTTCACTGATCTTGGTGTCTGCAAAGTTGCTGCTGTCACACTGTCTATCTCCTATCTCTGGATGTATTTGCTCCTGCACAGTAATTTTTTTTTCTTTTCATCTTCTTAACTGTGTTATCCCAGAGGCACTATCACCATCAATGTTGGGCTCAGCCTTGGCCAGAAGTGGGTCCATCATGGACCCAACTGACTCTAGCTCCATCAGACACAGGGAAAGCTTCTGGCAGCTTCTCACAGAAGTCATCCCTGCAGCTTCCACCTAGAAAAACTTTGCCACTCAAACCCAATTACAAATACATGTAAAAATCAAACAAAATTTGTGCAAAATAAAATAAATTTTTGCTGTATTTTGAAAATAGGAGTGATATGGATATACTTTATTGGCTGTATTCTGGAAATATCAGTTACAATATATCAACTGACATGGAACTCTGTTATGAAGGATTACCACTCCCAGTTTCAGAGGTGGTGAAGGGAAATAGTTCATGTACTATAAACGCAGTTCCTGTATTTGTGTTTGTCCTTTGAGAATACTTTCCTCCACCACAGCTCACAGAGAGAAACCACAAACTTGCTGAAGAAGTACAGAAGGAATTGTACACTTACTTTTAGCAGCAAAGCAAGTTGTTTCTTTTGTTGCTCCAGCTGAGTGCTAACTATCTTCCAGCGCTCCTGGATTTCAGTAAGCTCTGCCTGCAGGACTGCCTCAGCTCCACTGTCAGCAGAGAGCAGCAGCTGCTTCCCAGCCTCTACAGTGAGGATGTAACTCCCTTGCTGCCTTAAGAGAACTTTCTCTTTAAGCTGAAAATATTGATAGTTTTCTGTCAGCTTTGTCCTTTTAATTACAATTAGCATTTAATTGCAATTCAGTAATTCACTCTCAAGCCCATACTTTAATTGGTTGTATATCCTGTCTTACGCATGAGCTATGGACCAAATACTTTACCCTAACATTTTCACAATCATTTACTGCAGCAGACCTTTAGAAAATTTCTCCAAGAAGATGAAGACATGAAAGACTTCTTTCTCCCCATTAATGTCAGTCTCTCAATTGCTCTTAAAGAGAAAGAGTTCCTCTAGAGCCTGTTATGCTTATAAGAGTTGTTATTATTATTATTATTATTATTATTATTATTATTATTATTATTATTATATCAATCTTCCAGCTAAAAAGCTTGAAGACTCCAAGCTGCTTAGTAGATACTGTTAACCTCTCATGAAGATGGACACTTAAGGAATCCTTGTTATCTTGTATACATTCCTCAAGCGAGTCACCACTATCTTTTCAAGACTGTTTCAGTGTGACACTGGCTGAAAGCAAAAACAGAAGCAAACATGGCTTGAGAGTGAGGGCGCAGTAAGTTCTCTCTTTCATGTTCTTTATGAACTCCACCTTTGCTTCCATCACACTTCTGATGCTATGCCAGTTCCAAAAAAGAACTGGCAGAGCAGACAGGCGCAGAATCTAAGACATTTAAAAGAGCATTTTAAATGGCAAAGACTGTAAAAAAGGCAGGGATTTTTTTCCTTTGTCTTCAAACACACTGGACATACCTGCACTTCATCCAGCAGCACTCTGGCTTGCTGCAGTGGGATAGGAACACTGCCCAGCTCAGTTACTGGCTGACAGGACATCTCCAGCAGCCACCTGCGCAGCTTCTCCGCCATCTCCCTGTAGCGCTGCCACTGGTGAATGCGGCTGTCAATGATCCCCCGCATCTGCTGCGCCCGGCGAATTACTCCTTGCCACTGGTTACTCAGAAGAGTCAGATTCAGGTTAAATTCATCCCTGTTACAAACAGATAAATGACAAAAATAACATAGCAACCTTCATACTTTGATATATTTGCTTAATGAAATAAACTGAAGTGAAAAGGAAGGTGTCTGTCAGCCAATTGCAAAACACGAAGAGAAAAGCACTCAAGTCTCATGAAGGCTGACTGAGGATAAGAACTTCACACTTTACATACTGTGAGAGTTCAAGGGATCTAATTATTGAGACCTTAAAAACCCCAAATCTTTAATGCACAAAACTCTTCTACCTTCTTCCCAGAAATACACAAAGAAAACCCAAAGGTTTCACCAGTTTGGATTAGTCAAATTCATAGTAAATCATGGAGATTTCACAATTCACCCCAGATTTACTACTGAGTTCAAAGCAGGCATTAAGATACAGCATTAATAAAATTCTCACATTCCAATAAAACAGTTCATCTTTGTACTATGATAACCTTAGCAAAGTCAATGCATATGCACAAGTGTGAAGCCACTGGTGTTCCGCTGAGTTTCATTCATTTGATCACAAGCATTTAAAATAAAATTCCAGGCAACTATGAATTCCTATTCCATCACATTAAGGCTGCAGGTGCTCTTAAATGGCAGTAGGGAATCCTCCTGATAAAGGCAAATCCCCAGGTGGCATAGATCAAATGTAGTGACACTAAATGCGTCACTGCCGGCTCCTTTGGTGAAAGTGATATTTTGAGAATACATCAGAATAGATATATATGTAACATGCTTGATATTCCAAGACAAATCTTTGTCAGAGAAGCAGCCTCAGAAGGTTGTTGTATTCCCAAATGCATTCACATGCCTCACAGCATTCTAAAGGACAATGTCTTAAGGTCTGGCTAATTAACAGCTTAACCACAGCAACAGCAGCTTGCACTTCAGAAGAACGTGATCTGAAGACTGCCATCTTCTACCTTCTCTGGTTGGATGTCTCCCACTAGTCTAAGAAAAGCTTTACATAACCAGCAGTGGCAACAATACAGCAATGTCTACCTGTCATCCACCTGTCCTTGTTCTAGGAGGTGCTGCCCATCAGAGATAATTGAATGCAAAATCTGCTGGCGGCTGAACATCTCTGCCTGGAATAGCTGTCGTACAGGAGACAAGGATGTTAGAACAAGATCTTACACTTTAATTCTGTCTGTATGCACTGATAAAAATGAATTTTCATGTATTTAATCTTATTTCAGATTAATTCAATGGGAGTTTTGTCATGACCATTTGCAACACTTGCAAACTCTCATTTTAGAGGTAATTGCTGCTTCTAGTAATTATTACTAATTCCTCAAGACCAATATTATACAGCTAAATTATATCAACAGGAGCTAGGTTTTATGTTTCTGAGTACAGTTGTCTGATTGACATTATAATTTACAACAAAATCCAGATAGGGTATTTTTTGCTTTTTATTATTTATTTTTGCAATTTTTATTTTTTTACATGTTTAAAAATTTCATAATCTTTTGCTTTGTTACACAGACCATGTGTGATAGTGTTATATAAACTTTTAATACACTTTTACATTGCCAATAGTGCTTTAAAAGAAATAGACAGCTATGTATAGGAACTAGAAAACAATTTTCCGCTTCTTACAAGTTTTCATATTTATTTTACAATTTTCCCCACAAATAATAATAGCATAATAAACTTCCACAATACTTTTAAAACCCTCTTATTACTTAATGTTACTTAAGACAAAAAAATTGCCTAATTACTACTTAAGCAAACATAACTCAAGTGTATATACTACTTAAATTTATTTTTAAAAACATCTTTTTTTTTAGTAGTGGACCATGTCCCTACATAAGGTTCTTCAGGAATATTTTTATGCTAATGGAGGTACACTCAGGCATCACTGGACCCACTTTATGTTCAAAAGGTTTACAGAGAGATTCAAAGAAAAAGCATACTGGTATGAAGCTTGAGATTTTTTTTTTCTTTTGTTAGTGATGGTATTTGCAGTTGATAGAAGTTCACCCTTGCCTGAACTATTCTCCACTCCTGTTATATGGCATCTCACCAATTCAAATTGTGATTGTAACAATCCCTGCATCTGCACCTGCCAGCAGAACACCCACAGGCACCTGCACATTTAAATCTCTCAAATGCACTGCGTGTAGTAATGATGCAGTAATTTTTCAAAACGAGATTTTGCCTCTCTGAATCACTGAGTTAACTCTGAAGTGCTACTCAGGTCATACATTTTCTCGTAGAAAGAAATAGTGTTGTCTGATTTCTTTACAGTAATATTTGATATTGTTCTTTGAATACCTTGGCACTTATCACTGACTGAGCCTGAATCAGAGGGAAACTGAATGCTATTATTATCTCATGATAATAATAGTGTGGCACCGAGAATTTCAGAAAGCTGATCAAAAAGGCAAAAATTTTACTTTCTGTCACATCTATTTTTGTCAAGTTAGGGGACATGAAGCACAGGAAGTAACAGCACTTACCAGCATTGTTGACAGATCAAGACTAAACAGAACACAACTGGCTGCAACTGGTTAAACAAGTCCCCTGCCCAATAACCCCAACCTTTTCCACCCTCCCCACCTCCACACCTCCAAAAATCTGAAAACAAAACAAAACTAAAAACCAGCAAAACCAATTCCTTCAAAAGGGAAAATTTTAATACTATTTTAGGAGAATAGGTGAAATAAAAGCTTATCAAGCATGAGGAACTCTGCTTAGAGTGAATGTATTCAAGCCCTACACAGAAGTAGAGATATTTTGGTCACCATGCACTTCCTTTCCATATTTACACTCTACACATAAGAAGGATACTTTGTTACCTGGGACCACTTGTCACCCAAATTTATTCTCATATGTATGAACCACAGAAACAGGAGTTCAAAGGGGGAAAGTGTTGAAACACACAACACCAGCACAACGGGAAAAAAATTTGGTAATTGAGTTGGCAAGGAACTTCCTTCCCCTTCCCCTGCCAGCACTTTCTCAAGTGCTTGTCTCAGTGCATTCCCACTGCATGGGAGTCCCACGCACTGTCCTGTGTACTGGAGAACCCTGCAAGAATGATTACAAGATTGTCCTGGCAGACTGATGCAGATGTCAGTGTTAGCACGTGATGTCTGAAAAAGCTATCACCTCCACCTTGTAAGCTCCACCAGGAAGATATTTCTAATAAGGTCACTGAGGTGGCTGGGGTCTTCTTCAGGTAAAGACCAGCAAAAGTTATGAGTGACTGGCAATAACAGAGCTGGAAGCATTTCAATATCTATTCTAGGAATTCAGGTGGAAACAATATTTTCTCATTATTTTCAAAAATACAAAGCAAAACAATGTGAAAATGCTTCTCGAGAAGTTGAGATTTGACCCTTTGAGCTACAAAGAGTGGAAAGAAAATTCTTAGTGACTATCAGGAAGCACTGAAAAGGACATTTTGTAATGAATACATTTTGATTATAAAAAAATGCCAAAAAATAAGGTTAAAAAAATAAAAACGGATTACTTTTTTAAGGATGAACTGCAGTATTTAGAAAAACAGATACTAATCATCTTAATTCTGAGATGACTTAACAGTTTCAAAAAAAGGGCTTAAATAGAGTGCCCAAGTAATGTTCATCTGCACAGATCAAAGTTTCAGGAAAGAATTAAGCTGAGATCTCAAGACAAATGAATGCAAGAGGATTGCCCGAACTCCCTTCAAATAATTACAGCTATGACTAGACAAAATAACAGTAGGAAATTATTCACTTAGTAATGATTTCTGGACATTCAAATCTCAAAGACCTGAGATGTTTAAACTTACAGAGACTGTCCAGTTAATGCTGGCAGCAATGAAAGGAAATGAAATGGATGAAAGCAGTTAGATGCTAAGGCAAACGTATGCTAAAAATGGTTGTGAATTACTTTTTGCTATCAGACACTCATTCAAACACTATGCTGTGAGATATCAGGCAGGAGAGGGGGAAGGACATAACTCTTCCTGTAATCCGGCCTGAGTCTAGGGGAAGGTCAGCTGAAAAAGTTGTGGGAACTGAAACTACTGGGGCCACATGGGAGCTCTGGTATGAAAATTGACTTCTTTTACTTGATCTTTACCAGGATTCTTGGCAGTAACAATACGGGCGGGAAAAAAATGTTCACCACTTGACTTCACAGAAGAATCATAAACTCTGAATCTAGTACTAGTAAAAACTCTGAATCAGTTTTTCCCTGCAGCAAAAGCTGTACTAGCTCTTGATTTGTTACAAGCAAATGACTCTAGCATGCAGCAAAGATCAAGTCAGTTTGTTCTCCAAGGAAATGTTGTCAAATGGAGGCCCCATGGTGAATTCTAACTCAGTACTTGTCAGAAACTCCTCCTTTAACAAGCTTTTCAAAAGCTATATGCATTGATAATTTAGTAAAAAATAAACAAAATCAGAATAGAGCTTTTCTCCAGTTATGAATGAAGGCAAAGAGCCAAACAACATGAGAATTGTTAGGTTTTTAAAGGAGCTTTGGCTTCCTTGGTACAAATGAATCTGAAGTAGACTAAATGTAGGAGGCACACACTCATAGGCATAGTGATGCATTATGAGACACGGACACTCAAGTCCTCCTCCACACTGGTTATTATTGACATATTTGCATGCTTCTGTTTTTAGGTTTTCCTCATATGATGTACACAAATACAATTCAAGGCACAGTATTGTATAATTCAAAAATAGAATGTGCATTCCTTCTATGTATAAATAGTATGTGTTTTGGCGATGTATAAAATATTCACAATTACTTGCCTCGTGTTCCCTCTGCTGCTCTAAAAGCCTTTGGTAGTTTCCTGAAAGCTCTACTGCCAACTTCTGCTCAGTCTGAACTAATAAATCCATCCAAGTCCCACATTTCTCCAAGAAGGTCTGCTGCTGCAGTAAGAAAGACTGCAACTTACTGAAAGAAAGAAAGAGACATGGATTCAGGTAATTCCAAATCAGATGGTAACACCTTTCCCACTTAGCTGCCTCATTGAATTTATATTATCAATACTTAGAAAAGTAGTAGTCCTACTCATTTCGAATCCTGTTAATTTGTGGCTAAACAAGCATCTCAGCTCAACGGCTTTGCTCTTTACTTATAAGTACACCAAAGAAAAGGAAATTTGGCCAATAAAATACCTGAAATATTTCTATATTCTGCAAAAGGTACACTTTCTAACTTGTAGAAAACTGTAGAACAATCTTTATTTATCCCCACCTGAATCTCTCTGTAGTCTGAGATGAGATCAGAGACCAATGTCTATTCAGGTTCTGCATCCTTTTGATTTCCTTGTCGTTGAGAGGAAGCCTGTAACCCAGCTCATTAAGACGATCCAAATCAGGGGCCATGCTGCTGAACTTCAGCATTTGACTCTGCAACAAACAATAAAAGTTGTAACTGGGAAGTTCAGGAGTTACATTATTATTGACTTGAAAATGATGAACTAGCATTTAGTTAAATTTAGAATGGCCTTGGTTGCCACCAAGTGGTAAGCAATCCCTATGTCAGGGAAAAATATTGCATTTTCAGTTTTCTTCTTCTGGTCCCGAAACAGAAGACCTGCGTTCATGTTTAAAAGTGTGCAGAAAAGTATACTTCAATTGCACTGATGTGTTTTGCTAAATTCATGATTTACAGCATAGAGCTGAAGAAGAAAGCCCATGTTCAAAGCCATATGGTTACACTTTCAAGATAAGTGAGCTTTTTTCCTTGTCTCTTAGCCTGAATTGTAGGCTGCTAAATTCCCACTGAAATTATTCAACTTTCTATTTTTAAGTTTTTGTTTTGCAGTACAGAAATACTCAATTCACTCCATAAGCAAAATTCTCTGCTTTTTAGCATGTCCAAAGTGGAATTCTGTCTACAGATAATCTTGATAGAAAAATAATGGAAGATTACAATGATAAAAAAAGCCTAGATGGCAAAGTTCAGCAACTTCCTGTCATGGCCCCTGAAAAAAGGAGAGGGGAAAAAAGATCAGCAAAAAGAAAAGAGTGCAAGACCTCAAATGGAGATCACACAGTACACACTATGAATGTTGCTTCAGTATATCAAGTTACCCAAATGTATAAATTACTTCATGCCTAAATGAGAAACCACTGAGACAGGAATTGAATAAATGTAAAAAAAGTTGGGAGAAAACCAGATGAAGGAAATCTCCAAAAACTGCTACAGTTTCCATGCCCATTTTGATCTGTTATTGATTTTATTCTGAACAGTTTGACTGCACTTTTCATCTTTACTCAGGGACAATGTGACAATCATTCCTTGACTGCCATCAAACTTCAAGTTCTCAGTCTTACACTTTCCATGAGTGATAGTCCTTTACCACCTATAGAATGCACGTATGACATCTGTGCATACCCTGCACTACAAATAACCTGGCCAACAGAAGAAAAACCCCAGCACTTCCTTCATTTATTTGTCACCTTGAGTTGCTCCATTCTACTCTGTATTGCCAAGACATCAGATGAGTGACTGGGATCCTGTTCTTTCAATGTTTCTTCTGCTTCTGTTAGCCAGGTCTCGAGGACTTCCAGGTTCTTGGCAAAGGTTTGATAGTCCAGGACTCCAGCCTTGAATACAAAAGGATCCACAGTTTAATAACTTCGGCTTCACAGCCTCCTTATTGACATCACACTCCTGTTTATTCTCATTATAGATTTGCAAACAGCTGAATTGGCCAGGAGCAATTGTAACTGCTGCTTTGCTTGCAGACTGTGGAATTAGATGTTTTTTAGGTTAGATGAGGATTTTTGATCATAGCAAAGACAACATTTCAGCAAAGTGCATAATTGTCTCCTTACCTTGAAACAGATAATATTTTCTAACTTTATTTTATGAAAGAAACTCCTCTCTTTAATTTATTTACAGCAGAGAGAACTAGTAAATCTTTTCGCAATTTTAAATTAAAAAGTTTTCTTGTGTTTTGCCTTCTCACAGTACAATGATACTATAAGAACATCCCGCACATTGCTGGATTTCTTGAGTAAATCCTTTTTTCTCAAACAGAAGCTGATACTTTTGTGGCTTTTTCAATCCCAATAATTTCCTATGGAATATATTCTTCCACTTTTTTGCTCTTTAGTCCCTGGTGATACAAGCAATTTGGCACCATCTACTAAACAGGCTTTGACACAAATGGTAGGTGTCAGTCTAGTCACTGACATTAATAGGAACGGCAAAGAATCAATCCTACACAACATTCAGAATCTCTCATTTCTTTTACTGTTGAAGAAATAGGTGAGAAGAGTGGCTGTCTGCAGGGGAGCAGTAACTGTGGATCCAGCTGTTAGCATTACAGTAGTGTGCTGAAAGCACGGCCACTTTGGCATTCCAGACAGATCCTTTCCTGCATGAGTTTTGCTATCCTTTTCCCAGAATTTGGACCTTCTTACAAGGTCTCTTTGCTGGACTTGAGCATATTTTCTACTCTCAGCTTTGGCTTCCGTGGAAGTCTAGGAAAAGCTGTCTAACAGGTAACACTTTTCCCAGGCAGATTTAGCTAATTCATGTGTTTCCACAGGGACCACAGGATGATCACACTGAGGACTGTAAGCACTGTCTGCATACCTGAAGTGCAGCCTGTTGCTTGCGGAGAGCCTGCTCTAGGGTTGACAGATTCTGCTTCAGAGAGAGATGATCAGACTGTATGGCTGCTGCTGCTGAAGCCTCCACCTGGCTTTTTAGCTCCTCCCCCAGTTCTTGAAGAACAACCAGAGACTCCTGTGCTGTTTTCAAATCTGTGAGTACATCCTGTGGCAACACATTGAATAAGGACATGAATAGTTAACCTGACACTCTGGTGGTGTCATCATCCTCTGATTTAAAGGAAAAATGAAATAATTGAACTCAGGGACTGTAAGGATTACTTATATTTACTACTGCATTTCAATATCAAACTTTCCAGTTACATTCTGTATGACTAGAAGAATAAAAAAGATATGTCAGAGAATCTGTGCTGAAAGGAACAGAAAAAAGACAGTGCTCAACTACCTTTGAGGAAGCCTGAGTTGTTGATGGGAGAAACCTTTTGAATTTACTGACATGATGGTCCTGAGCAGTGGCAGCCCTCACTATGAATTGATTCAGGTGTAGGCCTTCCTTTCCTTCCTGCTATGATTTACCAGGAGGGCTGAAAAAATAACTTTGGTAAATGGCCTAACATGATTTTTAAAGAATGGGACATCAGGAAATAAATTATTTGAACCAAACAATTTGAATTGCCAGTCCATGATGCCTAACCATGGTAGCAAATGCTCCAAAAGATCATGAACATGTTTATTTTTTTAAACACTAACATTTTTTTTTAATTTTTTCCTCATTACAATTGTTTTGCTTACATTTTATCTTTTAGGTCAATGACACTTAAGCTCAACAGAACCAAAATGTAAGCACAGAGAGGAGATAAACTATTCTGCCGCCTTGAGATACAATCTTGAAAAAGGAAGAATCTCAAGGTTTCAGAGTGAATGGTGTCCTTCCATAAGGAAGGATAAAGACATCTCCATCATTCTGAAAATGTGAACAGTCTTGATTGGTGGGAATACAGTCAAAGGATTTTGAGTCTCTTTCTATTATAAGGAACTCAAAAGACTTGGTAGAGATGGTTTCCCAAACATGAATACCTTCATTAAGAAGGAACTTTAGACTGAATCAAATGATGCAATTTATCCATCTTCTCCAGACAGAAGACTGGAGAAGCTTCTGAAACAACATCTCAACAACTAGTGGAGGGATCAAAATTTAGAGACACTCATGAGATTTGGGTAGCAGACATAAAGCTGTCTCTCCTATGCCTAAGCTGCACAGTAAAATGAAATATGTTAGTATACAAGATTCCAAAACACCAACTACAGAGTTTAGCAATGGAGAGCCTCTTGAGATTTTTTTTTAGCTCACAGAGCTGAGAAAAGCTGCAAAGCTTAACTGAACATACATTGCAGTCCCGAATCCAAGTAGTAACTTCATCATCAGCGATGTCTTTGCTGGTTGCAGTCTTCAGGAGCTCATTGGTCTGGTCTTCTCGCTGCTGGAGTGTGGAAGAGCACTGCTGGTAGCAGTCCCTGTACCTCTGCCACAGCTGGAGCAGGGCCCTGCTGGCACGCAGCCGCTCCGCGATCTCCTGCAGGAGGTTGTTCCACCTGCGGAAGAGACTGCATGAGCGATGGGAGCCTGGGAGTCCACCATAACTATCCGTGTCCCTCTTCCTCCCTGCTGTTCCCCATGGTTTCTTGACTTTTAAAAAAGTTGGTAATAATCAAGATCCAGACATTTGGTGAAAATAATATCAAACCAAGAAATTTCTGTTTCAATACAAAACCAGGCTGTTCTGAGCTGTCACAATGTGTGTGATCTCTGCTACATCTTGGATGCTGCTTATTAATGCTGGTGGTCAGACCTGCAGCACACTTTTTGTAGTGAACCTCCTGCTCTTTCCACTTAGTACCCTCAGCATCACAAAGCATCCATGACTAACCATGCACTTCCAATAGCAAATACCTATGAGGGCCTAAGAGGCCCAGAACAGCTGTAAACAAGACATCATTTCTTCTCCTGCCATTTCCTCCCAAAGTCTGACACAGTATTCAAAGTCATAAAGCTCCGTGTAACTCGCGTGTAAAATACTCCCAGACATATTAAAAATCTTTGTATTTCTATTATCCAATTGAATATCTAATCTCCCTTTGAATTCTATCCTATAATAATTCCTCGCTGAATTTTTTGCTCTAATAGCAAACAGGAACACATGCTTTCTCAAATGTGCTCATAGTTACCAAACTACCTAATTGTTTCCTTACCAAAGAAAATAACAATATTTCTTAATTATTATTATATTATGAAAAGCAAAGTTTTTGGAGCTGCCAAAATTCTGCCAGCCATTACTGAAACTTTTAAATTCTATAGTATCTTTAGGGAAATGGGGTTAAATAATCTCTCCTCCCACTTCCAGCTTCTAGGACAGGACTGAACACAGATTAAAATAAACTTGGTGTGATTCTGTTTTCAAAAAATTCCCAGCTTTCTACCAAACTATCTTTTCTCTTCTGGATCCTCCCTTCCTGTATCTGAGTAAACCCTTTTACTAGCTCTTGCCTGAATTCAAAGCTGGGGAAGCTGTTCGCCAAGGTACTGGCAAGGGGCTTAGATCTTCCTGTCTATGATGCCCTTCCTACAACTAGAAATAGCAACCTAAAATTTGGGGAAGCTGATGCAAACCACTGAAAGTTTGCAAACCAAATTTTCAGACACAGTTCTCAAATTTCAAGTGCAGCATTATTTTCCAGTATTATATTTATGCATCTTGGTTGGCAGCGAAGCACAGAGCAAAACTACTGACATTAATGACCAAATGCTTGGTGGAGAAGGTATTTCATTTATTATGAGCAGTAAATGAGAGTTTTACTCCAGTCCTTGGCAAAAGGAATAATCCTGCCTGTTCCAACAAACTCCTCATGACCCCAGGAACTTAAAATAATAAAATATAAGAATAATAGGGATAATGGAAAACTGGATAATGGATAAATACAGATTTGCTACTGAAATTAAACCTTAACAGAAAGACATCTACCTCATATTCACTTCTTTCAAAGTGCTGGTAAGTGTTTCAGTCACAGGTGGGTGACATTCTTTCAACAACTCATTGGTCACAGAACCAAATTTCTCTAAGTTATTCTCTTGTTTTTCCAATTCATCTTGTAGGCTCTAAAGTAGAATAATAATGAAACAAAACAAAACCATGAGTTAATAAAATTTCTTGATGTAGAAACATTTCAAAATAGCATGCATCAATTGCATTAGATTGTGAATGAAAACTTGATTTCATGTGCCTCATATAAATAGGTTGTTTAATATAAACATTTTTCTTTTATATCAAATATAGCAAAAAGCAAATTTTAACCTTGTATTTTCACAAAATATAAAAATCTTGTAAAAGAAATTATTCTAAACAAGTACTTTTGTACAGAACGAGTAAGCACATGGACTGATTCAGATTTAAAAACTTAACAAATGGATGAAAACTAGCTAAATAACATTTTCCTGTTTAGAACAAGATGAAAAACAACATAAAGAAAGCCATATTCGGAAAATTAGGACCTCGCTCTTTCAGTTACCACCCTGATGTATGTCTGTCAGGGAAGTGTGTTTTGTCCAGCAGAGGGAAATGAGGCTGATGGGACTGGAGCATTTCTCTTACGAGGAAAGGCTGAGGGAGCTGGGCCTGTTCAGACTCAAGAAGAGACAACTGAGAGGGGACCTCAATTGCACATAAATATCTAAAGGGGACATGCCAAGAGGATGCTTCCAGGCCCTCTTTGGTGGTGCCCAGCAATAGGACAAGAGGCAATGGACAGAAACTGATGCACAGGAAGCTGCACCTAAACACGAGGAAGAATTTTACAGTGTGGGTAACCATGCACTGGAACAGATTGTCCAGAGAGGTGGTGAGTGTACCTCACTGGAGATACTCAAGATCCATCTGGACACAATCCTGTGCCATGTGCTGCGGGACAACCTTGCCTAAGCAGGGAGGTTGGACCAAATGATCCACTGTGGTCCTTCCAACCACTCTGCGACTCTCTGAAAATGCTCTTTTTTTTTTTTTTTAACTTAAATATTTTTATGCATATTATTACAGTTTGAAAGCCCAGCAAATGTCACCCAAAGTTTATATTCAAAGTCTTAATCAGCAAAAAAGTACTTTTCTGTACCTATTGTTTTACCTACTCCTCTCTAACGTGTAAAATCTCGAATAATGGCTGTAAAGTTGATTCTTGGATTCTCTTTAAATCCTGGTTTTGAAAGTGCTGTCCATGCTTAGCTAATTTGACTTTATATATGTCTGGAATTCAAATCACACAAATATTTGAATGATAATGTAAATTTAATTTTGCTGGTAAATACTAATAGAAGAACAGAATAAGAAAAACAGAAGTTCTTCTACTTTGTAGAAGTTCTACATCTGGAAATGTTTGTATATTTATTTTTGATTTCAAAGATTAAAACTTTTGTTGAACTAAAAGGGTTTTTATGTAATATA
>VZTT01060692.1:0-14179 GCA_013400855.1 Buphagus erythrorhynchus
TTTGCTTGTTTGCTTTTGGTTTTTTGTTGTTTTTTTTTTTTCTATTCATGTAGAGCCCTAGAAACGAGACATGTTATTCTGGTAACATTCAGTTTCTTCTTGTGCCTGTCACTCTGTACTTTGTGGCAAAGGCCTGTTTCTGCATTCTGAGTAGTTTAAAAACTTAAATATAAATACTTTTACTAAAAAATAGAGGTCATGATAGTCAAAATAGTGCAAGAAAAATGGGAAGATAATTATAGTGGATGTCTGCTTGTATAAAACATATGCCAACAATGTAAATATCTCCTGAATTCATACAAAAAATTGTTACTATTATTTTAACATTAGCATTTGAGTCCTCTAATTTTTAGCAAAATTAATGCTCCCTTGTCCTTTGAAAGAACTTTCATTAACACCTTTTATAACCATTCATTATTTAACATTTGGAACCAAACCAACCTTTGCAAATGTGCTAAAATACGGAACTCAAACAGGTAAAGTTTCAAGAACTTGGCAATGAGGACAATGGTGGAGTTAGAACGGAAAAATTAGCTCTCCTTGAAACCAATGGTATAACAAGAAATGCCAATGAAGACAACTGAGTTATGGGATACAGAGTTTGGAAGGACATTCATTCCCTTATGAGACAGACAGTTTATATGGTTGTGTAAGTACGCACTAATGAGGAGAACTTGGAAGTCTGTTCACCCTGTCATATTTTATATCAGCTACTATGTTGGGACATCTCTTAGTTTAATGAAATAGTTTTCCTATAATAATTGTGTCTCATGAGCATACCATCCATTTCATGCTTAACAACTTTGGAGAATTTGAAGGATTCAGCATTGTTCACTGATCATGCGATGGAAGCATTTTCTGGGACAGCAGAAATTTTACAGAAGTATTTAATACATTCCTTAGCTATCTATTTTCAAGGCTGAAGAGACCTCATCTTATTTTGCTTAAAACTTGTCCAAATCATACATTTTCACCAAACTTTCTATTTCTACTATCCATTATGTGCTTCCTTATAGAAACTGTGACTGGTATTCAAGAAATGGCTACACTAGTCATAATACTAATTTTAAACCCATCATCTTTATTTAGAAACACTTCTTTCATGTGCAATACATTGCATTTATCAGTACTGAATTCCACCTGCCTTTTTATTTCCCATCCACTCAGTACAACCCTGCAACTCCTTGCAGTCAGTTTTTCACTATCCTGAATAAGTTTGTCGCAATCAACAGGAAACCATCACTTTTCTATTAATCTTGTTCAGGGCATTCAGCAAAACTGAACCCTCAATATAGGAAAATGCATTTGGTAATTGAACACCGAACTATTTTTGGTCAAGAGCATTTATTGTTGAATCTACAACTTATTGGAAGTCAGCCGTTTTTGGAATACAGAGATACAGTAAGCATCACAGGATATACTCAGATCCTTTCCCTTCCTGGATCTTTTGGACTATGGGAGAAGAACTGGAACAGGGTATGTCTGCTGATCGGGAAATGCACTAAGATTTCTCTTACAGACTTAGATTCTAATTTCATTTCTAATTTGGAATGGCTCCCAGTACTCTCCAAGGCCTGTCTAAATGACTACAAGGTAAGTCTTTAAAATAATAAACCAAATTAGGGATTTAATAGTCTAAGATGTTAACTTTGAAATGACAGCTGTGATTTCTCCTTAGAGGCATTGCATGGGATTTTGTCTGCATCATAGTGAGAAGGAAATTGCTAAGGTAACTCACTGCATTCCTGGAAGCATTAGTGAATACTTAGCCAATTTTGCCTTCAAACTGTGGAAAAAAAGCAATCTTTGATGCAGCCCCTCAACTAGATAATAATGACATGTGCTTGTGGCTGGAATAGTCTGAATATGTATCATATCTGAGGAAAACCACAGAGATTTTAGTTCTTAGTGGGATATTTTCTTTCTGCAGCATTCTGATTCCAGGCAAGTGTGGGGTTTTATTCTGTCGTAGGCAAATCCTAAGGGATAATTTGCATGCTAAGGAACCCCAAGTCTGGTTGTGCATTCAGGCCAATTTGTATAGTCATATATGCTGTAGGTAAATATATCCTCCTGCTCTGAATCTATTCCACAGAAAGTGAGGATCAGTGACACCTCAAAGGTCAGAACTCCCAAGTTCCCAGCTCTCAGCCATGTTATATTATCAAATTGTACACGAAGACAAGGAACTCAAGGTTTTGTGTCTGACACAGTGCTGGATTTGCAAGAGACAAGGATGTTTAAATTAGTGGTCTTGTAGGATATGTGTGCAGAGGCAAGCAGCAGCACTGGCCCCTTTGCCACGTTAGGGTTTGCCCTGTGGAGTGATCGCACAGCAACCAGCTGGGTTGCTCTTGAATGAAGCTGGACTAGAAGGTGTGTTTTAGGAGTGAATACAACATGTTCCAGTGATTAATGATTGTTAAGTCGTTTAGAGCTAGTCTGATGTAAAATGCCTGAAATACATATGAAGCAGATATTGGCTCTGCACCAGCTATTTCACCTCTCAGATCTGCTTCTCTTACGCTGTACTACTTGTTTATATAGACATACTCCTACTGCTCAAAGGTTTAAAGGAGTTATTATGAAACTGATCTATTGTACTTGTCCCTTTCTGGGTTTTGGGGTAATTGTGAAGAGAACAGAGAGAAGTTAGGTCTGACTTTAACACAAACAAATCAATCTGCTTTCTCAACAAAAGAGACTACTTCTAGGTACTTACTATAGATGTGCACTAAACCTCCTCTTTAGAGCAGTCAAGCATACTGTAGCTACTATTTAAAATGTCAATGAGTTAAGTTTGAAATATAATGGAAGGTTAGTGAAAATCACACCTCTGTTCAGTAACACTCTGCATTATATCTCTTTCCTCTTTTTTCATTCCCTTTCTTATTATTTACCTTCTGAAATACATTCAAAATGTATTTTCCAGTTTAGCCTGGAAGGATTGTGTGATATAAGTTTGGTAGTGCACTCAGCCATTTATTTCCTCTGTGGTTCGGTCGTTCATCTGTGAAATGAGTATATTACTTTATAAAGGTGTCATGAAGATAAATTTGGTTAATTTATTGTGAAACTCTCAGATGTAGAACTCCTGACTAAATTGTTCCACTCATCTTCTGCCTCTCTAGATTTGCTTTTCCTATCCATTTCCCCTCTCTGAATATTAAACAGATGCCTTTTCTGTTTCTCATAGTGTAGCTTACCCTTAATTCAAATAATGTAAAACATTGTTTGTTTATCTTGTTCATTCATCAGATGGCCTTGTCTATCTTGTCCTATTTCCTTCTATATGGACATTGTTCTAGTAGGTTTCTTGTTGTCTTTGCTATCTGCTTGAATTTCTTTTGTGAAATGACATATCTGACACACTGTCCTTGACTCATCAATGAATTTGAGGACCGTAGATCATAATATAATGTGTTTAAAACTGGATTTTAAAGCTGAAGTCCTGTCTGCATTCAAGATTTTTTTTTTCTGACTGCTTCATGGCCTCTAAAATACACAGGTACGGACTTTTTCTAGTCTCACTTTTTACTGGGCTCATTGATCTGTTTAGAGTCTACTTTGCAGACAGCTGAATTGGCAAAACTGGAAGTGCAGCAAACTGAATGTATCTGGAGCTAGTTTTGCCACCAGAGAAATCATAAATGCTATTGTGTCTCCTGCCAGTTTGGCAGATTTAAATCTGCATTCAGATTATTTTAGGGCTGACACCAGTACGTTTGCTAGCTTGCCTCCCTTCAACAGCATGAAAGAAATTGCAGATTCTCTTTGTGGAAAACAAAAGCAAGAGAACACCAATAAAGTCTTTCTGTAGGAAGATTCTGTGCAAGTAATAGGAAACTAATAAGAAAAGAACAAAGTGGAGAGTAAACGAGTCCCAAACAGATAATTTAGCACACTTATTGGAGTACCTACCCTGGTGTACCAGGACACTGTTTCAAAAGAGGTCCGTGGAGACTGAGGATAGAATAAAAACAACTTCTTCCCTCTCATATGAGGAGCAGAAATAAAACCAGTGCTCCCTGTATTTAATGTTTAAGACCCCTTGCAATGTTTACTATGTAACTTAATTTTACTTTTCACACCTATTTTTAAACACCTCTTAAGTCCCACTTAGTCCCTTGGCATTAACAAGGTATGTTGCAAATAAGCAAGACTAATAGGATGCAAAATTAATCATTGTGTTTGTAAAGTCTCATATTCTCATGTCAAGTTAAGTAATCCTAGGAAGAAATTTATTTTTTATTCTCTAGAAATAAGAAATTTCTAAAAGAAAAATTAGAAAAATTTAAAGAAAAACAGTTTTCTTTTAAAAAATATTAAATGGAAATGTAAAAGACACTTACTTAGTTGAAAATATTTCATCTATTTGGAGCCATATATATTTACAGAGTTCTAAATCTGTACTTATTTCACAGCTTTTTGGAACACTTTATGGTTGTGTATCTGCCTTCTGTGGTAGATATTTTATGACTTCAGTTGTCCTGTAGCATAAGTTACATAAGTATTTATGCAACAGCTTTCCTTGAAGTGCAGTGAGAAGTACAACAGTGAATCACTCAACAGTTATGCTTTCAGCAATCTGAAGGCTCAAAGCCATAAATTAGATAGGATCTGATTGTTGACCCAGATTTTTAAAAAGAAAGATTATACTGATTGTTTTTTTTAGTGACTTCTGTCTCTCAAACATTATGTGTTTGAGAGCAGAGCTGCACTCATGGTATCACCCTGTTGCCTACTGGGGTTGCCATGTTTGCTCCAACATCCTGAAAACGGAAAGCTTCGTTTTCCAGATGTGTTGTCAGCCTGGGACATCTTGCAGGGCATTGGTGACTGCTGGAAGGGACTCAGTTCTCCAAGTCTACATTCTGGTCTGATAAAGTCAAGAACATACAGCAGAGAATGACAAGAGGGAGTCTTTCAATGACTGTCCCCCTCCTCATTGCTTTTGTCTTTTTTTGTAAGTCACTGGTAAAATCTGCCTTGTTAGTTTGTTTATACCTATTTGTTTGTACCTTGTTTATCTCCTAGTTGTCTCAATAAATATTGTTCTCCTAAATTTATATTTTCTTTGTCAACCTTCTGGTTAGCCAGCCTGAACCTCTTATGTCCAACTTCTTGTATATTTGGAAGATATTCTATAAGGCTTTAGAGCAAAGAAGCAACTGTATGATCCTGCCTCTTACTCTAGGCTGGGATGAACCTGTCCAGAAGCTCCTAATTTAGAGGCAGGCTGCATATTAAAGGAAGAACCCAAGACCTATCTAGTATGTAAAATAAAAGGAGTGGCAAAGGAGGAAGAAAACTGCTTGTGTGCCTCACTTCCTGAAGAAGTGTGGGCTCAGATGTTAGGGTAGGGGAGCTCTGACTTCTTCTTCCAGTGGCCCTGGCTCCAAATTTGGCCATCATCCATCTCAGATGTGAGTGAGCATGACAGGCAGTTTGTGAGGAAAGAAAGGGGTGGATTTTGAAATAGGCTGTTGCAAAGCTGCCTCCAGATCTAACCAGACTCGGATCACATTCCAGAAGAGATCTCAAGAGCTGGAAACACTCAACACATGTTAAGCCTTTGGCAGAGGTTTTCAGAAAACTGATTACCTCTCCTGCTGCTGAGAAGCCAAACTGTATATTCTGATAAATATCACAAAAGATGAGCACCTGCAAACAGGGCATTTGTGTCTGTGTGTTATCCTTCACCTTCTAAAGGGAAACAAAGACTTATGGAAGAAAAAGCATTACTTTATCAATATTTTCTCACTACACAGCCATCATTTTCATTTGTGTGACCATACAGACACCTCTTGTACTTGTGTACTTCTCTCTTCCACATTTTAAGAGGTTCAGAAAATACTTGTTGGCTATTGGGACTGTGGAAATATCACAGTCTGAAGTAAAAGTCTCTAAATGGGTTGGAATTGAAATAATGAGATGATAATTCACCATTTGTGATGTCTTGAGCACATGACTTTTGTTGCATAAATTACCTAGGAAAGAACACCAATAGCATCATACCAAAAAGGATTATGTTGAAAATATATTTATGTTCTGTAATCTGATACACAAAAACAAAACAAACATAACAAAATGCTAATTGCAAAGTACTATTCAAAAATTTAATTCTGTTCTCTTTTTTTTCTATTCTGTTTTTTTTGTTTTGTTTTGTTGTTGGTGTTATTTTTTTTTCATTTCAGTTAATCATGCTGTAACAACAATAATCTTTACTTCCAGAAGACTAGTAGACAGGGGCTCTGAAATAGAATATCATTTCTCTAGTAGAATTGAAGCTTGTTACAACTCTCATGTAATACTACTGATTGAGAAAATGGCCAGGGTAAGAGAACTCAGCTGTAACAATTGATTTTGTATATCCTAAATTGGCTTGTGTTTTTCTAGTATTAAATCAGAAATTTCAAATAGATTTTTTAATTATATGAAAGTATAAAAATATTGTTGGGCTAGCCAGGAAGAAATTATATTCTCAGAGAATGCTTGCTTTCTTTATATAAGACAAATTTTTATATAACCTATCCTCTAGAGTGTGAAATATGACCAGTTTTCCTAAAGAGATGGAAAGGTAGAAATAAAAGAATGGAATAAAGCAAATAATAATGTGCACTGATTACTTTGTGCTTACTTCTGTTTTCAGCCATGCTCAGACTGTAAAAGTCATAAACAGATACTTGAAAAATCCCACTGTTACATATGAAAACAAAACAAAGAGCTCTTTCCCTTACGGTGTTTGCAAATAAAATTTAAAAGCAATAGAGCTTTTCTGGTTTGACATTATGAGTTTTGTTTTCAAAGCTGAGTCCCAAAAGAATTGTGAACCTCTCACGGTAGCTTGCCTTCCATAAAGCTTTAAATGTTTTTTTTCTCAGGCGTATACTTTCTACTGGCAACTTCTTGTGGTTTAGCAGAGGCACAGTCAAGCATCTGTGAAGCTTTTTGGTTTCTTTTAGCCAAGCTTTTAAAGACATGAAGAATTAACTCTGTTCCACTGCTCATATATCTGCTTTCTGGAAGAACCATGCCTCTTGAAATGTCTACTGTTACCTCTTTCATCCCATTGTTTCCTAAGAGAAAAATGACACCTATCATGAATAAATTTCAGTCGTAGTAAAGGATACTTCAGATCTACAAAGATTCTGTACTGAAACAATGTTACATGAAATAGTAAAATGGGTATTATCCCTACAGCAATGATCAACATCCACATACAAAGATTAGGACAGTTTAAAGGGTTTTGTTTGTCAATAATATATTTAGTCCTTAATATTTTCCTCTTAGGATACTAAATATTGTTTTCAAAGTGCATCTCCTATTTCTTCTCATCACTTTGCCTTCCTAGTTTCTCCTATGATGGACTAGTATATCAGGAGGACCAAAGAGACTTTGCTTATACCTCTGCTGGGAAAATTTAGTGGTGCACACAAGCAAATAGTTTTATGCAGTCTTTGTTGAATTCCTTTGTTTCAAGCTTTTTGTTTTCAAGCCCTTTTGTTTTTGGAATAGGACCAAGCCTCATCCATTAAAAAAATTTCCTTAAAACCTGCTGAACTTTTGGACAACAAAGATAATGGTTACTTCTGCTACAATTTCATGTGATTAACTGAGCTCCCTCATTATTCCCTGCACAGTATGTATAGGCATTATTCTTGATTGCCACCTAAAAGCTATGTACTATTGCTGACATACAACTCTGTTTTGTATACTCACATTATTTCCTGTTGGATCAAATGGCATACTATGGATATTTGCTGTAAGCAAAATCTTTTTTTAGAATTGTAGTTGGGAGGCTTTGTCTTCTCTTTACTCACCAGTCACTCAGTTTCACCTGTACATAAATTAGGAAGAAAATGTGTGTTACACCAGAAATCAAGAAATTTTGTCTATGCTCAAGGAAACATAACAAAAATATATATCTTTCTAGAGACAACTAATTTTTTACAATGTTAAAGTTAAGGCTACACAGCAGGGTAGCCTTTCAGGTAAGACATGCTGCATCAATAATAAATCTAATGCAGAATAAACAATGCAGAAAGAATGGAGCACATTTAATCATTCCTGATTGTGGATGACACAACAAATTCCATGGATATAATTAGAGAAGAGATTATTTGATTATTTGTAGTCATACGGGTTACTGTGGAGAGGTAACATTTAAAGTATATTTTCATAGCTAATTATTCTGTCTATGTTTCTTTTTCAATATACTTGAACTCCTACTGACATATGAATTTCTAGTATCATTATTTTTGTGGAGAGGGATCAAGAAGTAGAATATAAAATTTATAGTAAATTTTGTTTGTGTGGTTTACAGATCAAAGAGCTTTGATAAATAGCTGAAGGTTCTTGCTGTTATTTACTAAGGTTTAAATTCTGCAGCCTAGCATTTGTATTCCTATACCCTCCAAAACTTCCACAAAGGCCAATCACCCATAGAGCTGCATCAAAATTGTTGCCTTGAAACCACTGTTGCTTTTCTGCCATGGCTGTCAGGTTAGGTATCTTCCCTCCTCTCTAGTCCCCATCAACTTCCCATCTTGCAATTCTTGTAGATGTTTTAATTACAAGATGATAGTAATTTTTGTTAATACTTTTGGGTTTGGATAACTGAAAAAGATTTTATTTCAAATTTTATAGGGAAAATGAAATAAATAAAATATTGTCTTCAGTTTTAAGGTGTTTTAAGGTGTTACCTTGTGAAAATTTTGCTTGGGAATATAGAATATGTTCAAAAGAAATTCTGGCACTTCCTAGGTTAAACAACAGAAACACAATAGTTTATAAAAAAGGTTCCAAAAAACAACATTTTAACTTTTAAATGTTTCTGCAAATACTTCATCATCAATTTTCTTGGTCAAATAGCTCCTGCATTCAATCTACACTTGTAAACAAAGCCATTCCAGTAAATTTGCCTTTTTAAGTGCATGGAGAATCCATAAACAAAAAATCTTTTGCTCCTCATTTACCTTTATACCAGTAATTGTTGTCCCTTAACAGGAGCTTCCTTCAATTTCCATGAGTTACTAGTGGTGTGAAAGGCTGCCTGGTCAAAGTGGTCTCTAATTTTAATGGAAGAAGAGTGGTTTGTAGAAGGAGGATTAAAAAAAAAAACATTAAACACAAGTCACTAGCTCTTCCACTGTATGGGATCTGTGTTTGTCTTTGGTGAATGCCACTGTCATTCCCACTAAACACCATTTGACATCTGCCAATGCCTCTGAAAAAACCTGCCATTTTATCTGAAGTCTGTTTTTCTCTTTTTCCCAAGGCTGGCTAAAAGTTGAAAGGATACACTGTCCTAGGCTGAAAGCTTGTAATGTTTTGTGCGTTCATTATTCTTAAGTGGGTCATTTTCTTCTAAATTCATTCATATGTTTCTTGAGTTATCTTTTCTAAAATAATTGTCCTCCAGTATTATCCTTTAGGCTTAGTTATGGTATGAGCAGTAAATATTCAAGCTGCTGAGACTAAAGAAGGCAAACCAAGCTTAAACTCCCTCTCCAAGCGGCGTGCTGAGTTATAGCCCTCCAAGGAGCTTGCACACATTGTTATCACTCCCCATACCAGATTTTTCAATATTGCACAGCGAAAGGTTTTATGTCACTTTTGCAGTGTGTCAGAGATGAGACCAAAGACATTAAGGAATCTTACATAGCAGGCTACTGGGTTGATGAGATTAGCTTGTGCTTTGTCATTTCAGATTTGCTTTGCACAATTCATGGCCATACTTCACGCTCTATTGATAAAACATATGTTTATTTCTTCTACATCACCATCATGCACTTAAATATTGAGACATTACTGAATGCTTTCAGGTCTGCTCTCAGTGGCCCATCAAACTGAAAGTCTGATAGCATAATGATTCAAAACATCAGTATATGCCTCTTAATGCAGTTTAAAATGTCCGTGGTAAAATACAGCGGGAGGGATTCTACATTTAAACCCTCCTGGGCCCCTTCTGGGCGTGCGGCCGGGCTGTGCAGGCCGAGCGGCAGTGGCGGCCATGGCGGCTGTGCCCTGCTGAGTCCTTCCAGGGCCTCCCTCTCCCCAGCCCGGAGCCCCCACCCACAGCTGACGCTCGAGGATTTTCAGCTCTTTTCCTCCCTTCCCGTTTTCTAATGGCGCCATTAGATGTACACGTGCAAGGTGTGGTGTGTAAAGTATCCACTGGCCTTTTCAGAGAGCTGTGGGAAGAGAGCAGTGAATGGAGGAGTGAGCTAAATGGAAAAGGGGGAGGGAGCTTCCTCTCTCCTGGCTGTCTCTGCTCACCTCCCCCTCCTCCCCATCCGCCGTGGGTGCCGGTGGGGCAGTTTCTAGCAGCTTCCTCCCCCCAGTTCATCTCTCCCAGGCAGTGTTTTGCCCTTGTTTAGCTGCGTTTCCATGTGGGCCGTGGGGCTCAGCTGTGTCCTGCAGTGTGTCCATTGGAGCCAGCTGGAAGGGCTGTCAGAGCGGGGCAGCCCTGGCTCCCCTCACAGAGGCTGCCCCTGCAGGCCCGGCGCCTGGGCACCTGTGCCCACCACAGAAAAAAGGACAATAAACTGGTGAGCGAAGAGGTCATCACTGTGAACTGTAAGTAAAATGGAAGAAAATCCCAGTTTGTTCTTTTTCAGCTAACAGAACCTTGAGTCTTTTGGTGCTGTTGTTTTGTTCAGCATTGTGATTAAAACCCCCCTGAAACTAAAGGATGTAGTTATAGCCCTAAAAGCTCTACAGTAAATGTGCTTTTCCATGACCCTTTCAAGCACTGCAAAGACTTCCCTTGCCCTCTGTAGAGGAATGGTTACTGCCTTTTTATAGCCATGGATCCTGTACAACCAAATCCAGGAACTTGCACAGAACTACTTGTTTCCTTTTGTCTCAAGTGAGGGCTGAACCACACAGGGGATGATATCATGTTCTCTGCAGGATTATAAGGCTGGTTTTTTGGGCTTTTTTTGTTTTCTTTTCCCCAACATTGATACCTGACTATTTAGCAGATTTAACTTGCTCCTCCAGCAGCTCCAGAGCAAGGACAGCAAATGGATAGCATATCCAGGCAATCTACAATGCCAGGCTTAGAAACAGTGAGGAAAAGACAAAATCCTCTTCCTATAACTATGCCCAAAGTACTCACATAGTGTGCTCATTGGTGCAGAACTGATTGCAAGAAATGTGAAATGCGCTTAACAGTGGCTGGCACTGTTGTATCATTCCTGTATTTTTAAATCATCATTCCTGATGCCCTAATATTTAGGGATGGGTGAGTTGGTTAAGACCACATAAGCATCTAACCTAAACATTTGAGGTTTGAAATAGTTTGGTTAGCTTCCCAGCTCCACTCCCAGGTTTCATATGCTCCAGCACTTCCCTGTTGGGACAAATCTGGAAAGGGAAATATCAAAATACCATGAGAGAGGCTGTTCTCTGAAATCTGGTGGCTCCATGCCAATGACCTGTTAACCCAGCAGCCAGATGAGCCATGGTCATAGGTAATGCTTCAGTACAATCCATAATGCACACCTTGTTCCATAGCTCTGCCTTATTTTTCTAGTGTGCAACTGTTGGAACTTAGAGATGAAGCTTTACTTAGAAAATATTCCTGAAATTGCAAATAGCAAAATGTGTATACTTTAAAGAGGCATGATATTATTATAGAAAAATCCAAAGCTGAAAACTAGAGAGAATGTAAGTTTTTACTCAGAATGCAAATATATCCATGTCAGAGAAAACCACTTGATACACCAAGACAAGTAATGTCACTCTTCAAAACAAAACTCTTTTTATTAAAGTCGTGATGGAAAATTGAAGCATTTTCTTGACTATTTAGGGGACCTGGACAACTGATAGAACAAACTAAGATGACTTAGAGACCGTTTTCTAATAATTCCCAATTTAAAAACTCCATAAATAAGCATGGAAACAAAGAATTCTCAGAAGAATTTCTTATTTTATAGGTTAAAAAGCAGAACATGCCTGAAGTATCTTGCTTAGTCCTGGATTTAGAATAAGTAAGTAAGAATAAACACTACTCATAATTAAGTACTTCATCACCAAACATCTATATCTTTGTGTCTCTATTTCTGTATAAATATTACATGAAAATATGAAGAACATCAACTGCTCAATAAAATTTTATATAATTTTAAAGAACAAGTGATGAACTTATCACAGTGTTGGTGCTTTTGGGACATCAGGTAGGGGTTTGTTGATGCCTTCAGTTTCCTTCTTTTTCTTTTCTTTTAGGTATAGCAGTTGTCCTCTGTGCCAGTTAAGGGTTGTATCACTGAACTACTTTAGGACAGGTGTGATCTTAAACCAAATTAATCTGTTTCTTCAGGACTTTGGAAGCTTTTTGGCTTTTGCTCAGCAGAAAGTCTCTAGATCTCCTGGTGAAGTTATGTGTCTTTGTAACCCCGATTTTGTGTGTGATATTGCTGCTAATCAGCTAGGTTGAGTGTAACAAAAATTCTGTGTAGCTCTTGTAATATCAATCCCAGAGCAACCACTTGCAGCTTCCTAAGAGAGAGGTGAAGGTGGGAACCTGTAGGATGTAATACCACTCTCATTAACTAAGAGTAAGACATGTTCCCAGTGCATTTAAGAGAGGTGACTTACACTTGTCACCTCTAGTGTGTCCTTGTCTATAGGCTTGTTCATTTACTTAGAAATTCGCTTTTGTTTGTTCTAAAATATATGTCTGCTTTGTTAGAGAGGATACATGTTTATAGAAAACACACCTAGTGTGGATGAAGGGTTTGGGCTGGTCCTCAGTTCTGTAATTAAAAACTTGTAGCTATTGCTACTCTTAGCAGTGCAAGATGGTGACTTAACTCAGTTCTCCAGAGAACAAAGTAGAAACTGGAAGTGTGCCTTCAAGTGGGGTGATGAATGGAAGAGGGAAAGTGGAGAAGATGAGCAATGCACTGCAAACAAGCATCCTTGCCTTCCATATACCTCAGGACAGAAAAGAGTGTTTTTAAGAGTCTGAGACTTAAAAACTGAAAAGCATTCTGTTGTTTCCATTGAAAATTCAAAGCAGAACTGACAAATTCTGATGCTATTTTTAATATGGTCCAAGGCTGATGTTTGCAAACCACACGTGTCTAAAATTAGACATCCAAATGCATGAATAAGTAACAGATTTAAACCTAATTGGGAAGTGCTCGTCACTTGCAAGAGTCAGTCCTTTTGGAAAGAGTATAGATGGAAGATGTCAATACTCAGCATGAAGAAAAGATATAATTCAGAACAGGTTTAACTTGCGTCCAAATATCATGCTTATTTTTTTTAACCTGTCTTCTGGAATCTTCTATCCTTGATGTGGAGATGGCTATGATTACTTTCTACTTTTTTTCATGAATCAAGTTTCATAACTAAGTACTCGTTATGTCTGGACACTTTGTTTATGCTTTCTAGTCACTCTGAAACTAAATATACAGCTGGAGGTGAAAGCCAAAATGCAAACTGTCTTAATACTTGTTTATAGTTTATTTTCCTTTTATCTGTTCTTTCTGCCTCCATCTTTACTAAGGTTTACAAATCCTTATATGAGTTTGTCTGTCAAGGGTTGTCCTTGTTCCTCTTCGACAGGAACACATTAGATCTGAACATGTTTGATCTAAAGTCATGGCTCAGTTCATGAAAAAGCTTGTTGTTTGCTGCGAAAAATAAATAAATATTGAGGCTGTGGTTATAGGATTTTCATTACTTTCTGGGGGTACATATTGGGAACAGATGTGAATGGGCAGGCAGCCAGGTCTTGTCATCCGAGACATGGCGCATGGGCACTTTTTGGTATAAACTCTTTTAAATGTCAAATCATTCTGGCAGCAAACCAGGTTGACTCATGCTACAAAATGACTTTTAAAAAAGACTCTTCCCCATTACAAAAATACACTGTTGTTGTGGGTAAACCTTGACAGGCAGCTAAGCACCACACAGCCACTTGCTCACTCCCCCCACTCCTGCAGTAGGGTGAGGGAAGAGGAAAGGAAGAACAAAAGCAAGAAAACTCATGGACCAGGATAAAAATTGTTAAGTAAGTAAAGGAGAAGTGGAAGAGAAGAGAAGAGAAGAGAAGAGAAGAGAAGAGAAGAGAAGAGAAGAGAAGAGAAGAGAAGAGAAGAGAAAACAAGCTATACAAATCATACATCAACTCCTGTGTTTAGACTGTTACCCAGTCAGTTCC
>VZTT01060693.1:0-56262 GCA_013400855.1 Buphagus erythrorhynchus
TTATTTCTGGCAAATATATATTGCAAAAATCCCTCAGCGACCTGTGTGGAAAGGTGACGGATTAAATGTGCCATAGCCAAGAACTCTTTTCTATGCAGGGGTTGGTTTTTGCAGGTCATGGGTTCCTACACTTGATGAAATGGAAAAGTTCGTAATGTTCCTTCTCTGGGAAAAACATAGGATCTTATTCTTCAGGTCTGTGAATTTGCTGTTTTTATTTTAGTTAGGTTAACACTGTTCTTTTGTATTCAAGGTTACAGAAATAACCACTTTTGTTCAGGAATGCCTTGTTATCAATGTGAACATTATGATTAGGACACTTCTTTGTCCCCTCACTTAAATGAGTGTATTTCCTAAGGCTTTCTTCTCTCCAGATGTCATGTATTCCTTTTTGATCTTGATGAGTTAGGTAGGTAGGGAGGAAACATTTAGGAAGCGTACCAGTAGGGGTCTTCTACCAGCTTGAAAAACTAGTGGAGCACAGTTGTGTCTTCTGCACTTTTTACATACTCTGCCAGCGTTGTCTTAAGCATCTTTTTTGTAGGCTTCTAAATTTGGAGGTATGGACCACTGTACAGCGAATTCAAACTTGCTCATGATGAGTCCTTGTTCCTAAAAGTCTCTTTGAGCACCTACTGAAGTTGGTCCATTGACCATCCAGGGATTTGCTAGCACAGGTGGGAAAATTGCTTCTACATGCTTCTCGGATACTCTTGATTCCTTATGTGTGAGAATTTTGTCTGAGCTTGATGGTAAAGGAATGCTTTAGGAATACTTTTCTCGTGGAAAAGTCACTTCAGATCAATGACTCTGCATTTCAGGGGAAATTATTAGCCTGGGAAAACAGCAGAGTCTCACAGGATATATTGACGAGGTGTCTTCTAAGTTATCATGGTCTAAGGAATCCTTATGCCAAAACAAGGACTGCTTTCACTGAGCTGTAGCTGGCTGATGACTCTTATTTTCCTCTGCAGGTTGGCTGATGAATTACACATGCCTTCCCTGCCAGAGATGATGTTTGGAGACAATGTCCTAAGAATACAGCATGACGATGGTTTTGGAATTGAGTTCAATGCTACAGATGCTTTAAAATGTGTCAATAATTGTCAAGGTATGATCAAAGTCGCTTGTGCAGAGGAGTGGCAAGAGAGCAGGTACAGTATTTTATCACCAGTGGGCAAGTACTGGTGTGTTGTATACGAAACTGTCAGGCAGTAGTTAAAGGAACAAACTGAACTCTTGAGGACCACGTTGCATTTGGTTCTACCCTAGATACAGCATGTGATCACAGAAGTCACTTGGCTTTTCTTTGCTGTCACCATCCTTTCTGTTAAATTGAGTCAGCTGTATTTTCAGCTATGTCATGGCGTTCTTAAAGTAAACTTCAAGTTTAACATGACTTAACGCTGTTTCTGTTTATTCAAACTCACAGGGCCTCAAGCATTACAAGCCTGTATTGTGTGGTGTTGCAAAGTGCTGTACATGTTCAAAGTCTTAGCCTTAGGAATAAAGCAGAACAATTACCATGCATGAGAACTAATTATGATGCTTAGTATTTACCAAATTGGATTAGTTGTAGAGCACCTGGAAATAAAGCACAGAAAGAAAGCAAAGTTGTCATGAAAATTAAGCTAAATTGCAGTGTTAGTGATTGCTGTGTGTTGTCAGGGGATCACTTTCTGCCTACTTAAGGAAGAATTGATCTTGAAATACAAAATTTTCAGCAATATTGCATGAAAATCTTTATTTTGAGTCATAGAACTGAGATAGGTCGAGAATTCTCATAATTGTGTTCAAAGTTATAATGGAAACAGATGTGAAACCATGATTAAGTCTTGACATTGTGATTGCAGCTCAGACAATGCTGCTGTTTTTCTTTAGGAACAATGTGGGAATTCTAATGCACAGTCTTATGCGAGGCTGTAATTTTTTAAGAATTGCTACAAAGCAATTACTACAAAGCTGTTTTTTCTTTCATTGTTGAGGAGTGAGACTGAGCACAGTAAGGAAGTTGTCAAGCCGTATGACTGGACTTACACAACAGATTACAAAGGAACTTTGCTGGGAGATACTGCAACATTAAAGGTAGTAATTTTCTTCTTGTTAATTGCTGACTGCATCTCGCTTCAATCACACTTTTTTTAAAGCTGTCATTTACCATTCAGTAGGCTTCTGTAAACTCTTTTGTGCTTCGTAATTTCTGATTTCAAAGTGTAATTTAGGCTTCTCACGTCTCTCAGCTCATGATTTTATCCTAATCAAATCATGGCTTATTTTAATTATGGGGGTGGGTGGTGTCTTAAAGTGTTTTAGGATTAAAGCACATGGGAGGCTTCAGGTCTTGCTGTGGGCTGCTCTGGAGCCCCAAGCTGCTGACATACAGCAGAACTATCAGCTGTGTCATGCTGTAGTGCCTTCATGCTCTGCTGCTTGCATGTTTGTCTGCTTTCTGACCTGGCTGCTTTCAATGGCCTGATGTTTTTCTGCAACAGTAACTCAGTAACTCCTCATATTTAAACTCACAGGCCCTCCCATGTCTTTATTTTTTGTGAAAATAAGACTGAAGTTCCCACCTTCTGTTTATTGCATACAGATTGCTTGCTATTAAGCAGATAATCTATATTAATTCACTAGAATCACTTTAGTTAGAGATCATTTGAGTTGTGCTGGAATTAAAAGTTCAGAAATAAACAGTATTGGTCCATAGTCTTTGGACACCAGAAGTGTCTTTGGAGACCATGAGATGGAAAACATACAGGTACTTGATTTCCATGGAAAAGCTTTACTAGAATGTTTTTCAAGGTGTGTAGTGAGCTAGGGGTGCTAAATGCATGGCAATCTGTTTATAAACCTGAACTTCTCATACGTATGTTAAACACAAGACATCTTCAAATGATTTGAAAGAAAGTGAGCAGAATTATTTGCAGCTTAAACCCTACTGAGCCTGTACTCAGAGAGAAGTTTATTCAGAATTTTCCACTCCTAGTTTTTGATTTTGCTTGATGTTATTTCCAAGAAGAAACTCTTGGAAACTTTGATTTTAACTTTTTCTATTAGAAATTTGGAGTGTCTTAAGCCCTAGAAGTTTTTTCCTTTTTAAAACTGTGGAATTCAAAATATCAGGACAAACTTTATGTAGTTTGGCAACAAACTAATAGGCTAACTGTTCCTAATCTTTTTCTCTAGGTTGTTCCTACAACAGAACACATAAATACAGAGAAATTGAAAGCCAGGGAACAAATTATGTTTTTTGAAGAAGTACTCCTGTTTGAAGATGAACTCCATGATCATGGAGTATCAAGTTTGAGTGTGAAAGTAGTGAGTATTAGGAGGTGTATAAAAGATACCTGGGGACTCAGTTGGCTGATTAATGCAAAACACAATTGCTTTTTTGCATGTTGTTCCTTCTGGGATTTAAACTTTAAAGCATAAAGTTCTTCCTCCTTGCTCTTAGAAATATGATCTTACTGGAAACAGTATTGTCTTTAAACATTTGTCATCTGCCATTTGCTCCAGGGAGCAACCTTTTCACTCCTTCTGCATCCTGCCTAATAATCCTTTGAGTCACTGTCTGCCCAGCTGGCATAGCTGTAGCAAATCAACAGCCCAAATTTTGACTTCATTCTTGAAAAGTTCTCATATTGTCTTCCATTGTGAATATCTGATGTAGACAACTACGTGCTTAAAGTAAGCCTTTGTAAGGTGCTGATTGGCCATCTTTATTTTTGCAGAGAGTTATGCCTTCCAGCTTTTTTGTGCTGCTGAGGTTCTTCTTGCGAGTGGATGGGGTGCTCATCAGGATGAATGATACAAGGCTTCATCATGAGGTAAATCCTTACTTTCCATCATGACTTATTTTAAAGAGGTTCCCTTGCCATTTCACTTCCAGTGACCTCATGATATTCCTCTAATTTAATACTGATGTTTGGAGGCATAAAAACTTCTGAGTGTATTTTATTATTGTGGTGGTGCTGAGCTAGCAACCAAGTGCTGGATGCCATGGTGTATGGACAGCCCTCATGTGACGTAATCATATAAATAAATTTGACAGACACAGATTGGAGAAGGAAGTACAAGAGGAAAAATAGGCAGCAGTAAAGAGTTCAATACTGTCTTGTCTCCAAGCACGTTATTTTTGTCTTACCTAATAGAATTAGACTGCAAGTGTAACTTGCAAATAACTGTCCATAGTACATTGTGTTCTGGTATCGCATAAATAATACAGGATGTTAAGATTTGTGGTTTGGTAATTCTGTGTAGATGTGTAGGAGTTCTAGCTGAGTAAAAATTAACAAGCATGTTCAGTCATAGAATTTTTTTTAAGCATGCACACAGGTGTTTTTTGGAAAAAAACAACGTTGTTATCATCTCTCATCGTGAATTTGAATGTACATTTCTTCTCCTAGGTGAAAATATGTAGTCAACCAAATTTCAATGCCTGCTAAATTCAATGTATTTAAAATGCTTGCTTGTACTGATACCAGATGATTACTTTATTCCATTAGGCTGACAAGACCTATATGTTGCGAGAATACACATCCAGGGAAAGCAAAATATCAAGTTTAAAGGTATTCCATTTTTAGAACTTTGTTTATTTTCCTTCTGCTTTTTAGTTTTATGGTCAGCATAGAAAATACTGTGACTTGAAGTCCTTCTTTGTACAGTTTGGAATTAATACAGTGGAAAATTCTTTCTGTTTATGCAGCTTTTGTTTTGGTGATTTTAGAGCAGGTTTGCATTTTGTAAATGCTCAGATCACATGACAAGGAATGGAATTAGGTCACTTTTCCTACTATTGAGTTAATAAAATGTTTTTATTATTTTATTTTTTCATAGAACTGTTCAGCTGCAGAATCAAGTACTCCACATCCCATGATGTTAAATTTCATGGCTGGTTGTGTGCTTCCAAGCAGTATTAGGGATTAAGATCTGTTTGGTAATAGATTCTTTCAGTTTTTCTCAAATATTTGAGGTTAATAGGTTACCTTAACACTCTAGTAATGGATCAGAATAATTTGTGGTACATGTGGAGATGCAGCTGTTGATTTTTATTCATGACAGATGCCTGAACTTTAATTTTCTTGTACCTTTCCTTCTCCCTTATTTTTCCTTGGCCTCTAAAAAGTTTGCCTCTAGTAGTGTTTCCATCCAGTAAATGATAAATTAATTAAAAAGTAAATTAATTAAGTAATTAATGTAAAAGTTTGGTGTTGGAATACTTTTTCTTATCCCCTCTTTTCTTTCACTCATTTCATGTAAAATTTTTGCTTTTTAGAACGTTCCACCTTCCCTGTTCACAGAACCTAATGAGATCTCTCAATATCTACCCATAAAGGAGACAATATGTGAAAAACTAGAATTCCCAGAGAAGCTGGAGCCTAAACCAGAAATGTCACTGGAAACCACATGTGCTAAGTCTAAATAAATGTGACTTTATAAGGACTTGAAGTAGACTGGAGATAATGCGATCACAATTGTTGTCACGGGGGGCGTTTCACTACTAGTGGAATGAATAATTTGGCTAATTTTTCTGTAGCCTTGAGAGAAAACATTTCAAGCAGGTGTTGCTAATGGTGTTTTTTGTTTGGATTTTTTTTAACCTGTGTCTGGAGTTGGTGATAGACTGGTGGTGAGTTACAGTTTTCAACAGCGTTGGAGAAATGACTTTCAGGAGTCTGGGTTCTGTTTAGTTTACCAAGCAGGCAGGAGTATTGTCTGGACCCCCATCCGCTAACACTTCTGTGAAGATTTTGTTATTGCTGCTACCAGAGTTGTAAAACTGGTATGATTTTATTTTTATTGAGAAATAATCCACAGGAAAAAAAAATTCTTCTGCATTTAGTTTGATCTGTCAGTCCTAAACTACCCATTTTGCTTGGCTTTGCTTACTGATAACCAACAAAGTTACTTCTTGCAGTTTCTGATCCAGTGTCTCACCTAAGAATATTCATTTCATCTGAGGATAGGTTTAAGTGTAAGGAAAAAATACGTTTGTTTGACACTATATAAAGGTAAAATTATTTGAGAGGCATTAACTCCAGAGCAGGAGGAGAGCTGGAGGTTAACAGAGACACTGGTAAGTCTCTTCACAAATGCTGGTATAACCTGATGTCAGCTGGAGTTCGCTGGGCAGTTTTGGAACTCTCTGGGCAGTTCTGGGGCTGTCACTTGGGGTCCCTGTGCTGCTCCAGTCATGTATGATGCTGGAAAGGCATTGCCCTGCACTGGCCTTCTCTTAGATGTGCCCACATGTTACTGTTCTACTGCCCTGATGGCAAAATTGCAAAACTGCAGTGGGGCTTAAGGGTGGGGACGTCTCATCCCTAAAGGATGCTGGTATTTGCAGTTTGAGAAAGGAGATCCTGTATGGCCTTAGAAGGATGCTAACATGTATTCCAGATACATCATTTTGGTTTATTTTAAAATTCTTGTAAGCTCTTATATTGATAGAAGTGTGATCACTTGAATAGCCATGGTTTCAACACTCTGTAGATGAAACTGAAATACTTGTATTGCTTTTGGAAATCCTGCAACATATTAGTGGTTTGGCCTAAGAGTGGGGCAGCTAAGCAGGCTTGTCTGGGTTTGCTGCTGACACTCAGTGCAGGAAGCAAGTAACTCAGTGAAAAGCAGGCCTTACAGTGCAAGGTAATTGCAAATAAGAACATGTACACATTCTGATGTCTTGGGGTTTTTGTTTAAAAATCTTCTTATTCTACACTGCATGGCTTACTAGAAGCAACCCACCACAAAACCTAGTATTTAACCATATTTTTTGTGACACGGTTTTCATGTAGAGAAGACCCTGAGGTTTTTAGGGAGGGAAAAAATGTCTACTGCCATCTAAGTTACTGTTTCCTTAGTAAAAAGAAGTAACACATGAATTTCACTTTTATTTGAGGCAGCCTGGTGTGAATTCTACAGCAGGTAGAGAGGCAGGAACTAACTGCAATTTTTCCTGTGTCACTGATTTACTCTAACCATGGGGAAGACATTTCTCTGTGCCTCCATTCCCTGTATGTAAAAATGAGAGTTAATATATGCCTACCTCACAGAGAGACTGTGAGGATTAGTTTGTACAAAGTTATTGATTAAAATATTTTTTTTCTGAATACACCTTCAGCCTTATCTTTGGAATCCTTTGGAAAGGATTACTGCAAAAAAAATGGTTCCATAGGATGAGTGAAGAGAACTGAAACAAAACAGTTTCTGAAAGAAGTTGTCAGCTGTGATAATTATCAGATAATTATCAGACATGATCTGGGTGAATGAATTTATGGTCACTTCGAAATAGAAGCAGGGTCCTCTATGTTCCCTATTACAGTCCTAAATTCTGTTGGCTTTTTTTCATCTTCCTGCCCTTGTTTCCTAAACATTTTAGTGTCAGGGTGAAGAAGGGGACTGCAACTGAATGCAGCATGAGATTAAAATCCATTTGGTAATAGAAAATTATTTGGGTCCACTCCAGTGATAGAAGGAAGTGAGGAAAGAGTGGCAAGGAAGGGAACAACAAATGGGGGTGAAGAGATATTTTTCTGGTAGAAGTAAATCATGACACTTCTTTTACTCTAAGCATATATAAGTATACATGCCTTAGAGCTTAGAAAAACACACTTAACAGCTGGTATGACTGGGAGCAGAGCTCATGTACTGCCAGCGTGAAGGAAACTATATCTGCATTTGTTAATTCAAACTGTAATGTGGGCTTGGTCAGTGATGCTAGCATTAAAATCCTTTGGGCTGAAATAGAGTGTGGGGGGAAGCCACAGAGTGGGGAGGGAGCAATGGAAAGGGCTCTCTGCATGTTTAGTTTATACTGTGTATTTTCTCTTGTCCATCATACATCCTAATTTGTGAGCCGTTGGTAAAGTTTTATGGAATGGACTTGTATCCTGACTCTAGACACCTGCATTCCATCTGTTCTAAAGGGTCCTGTTTATTTCAGTGGAACACAGGTGTTGGGGAAATCACAAGAAAACCTTTAGGAAGTTACAGTTACAGCAAGTTCAAAATTGGAGCACTTTGTGACTTTCTTACACCACGCAGATTACCAAGAAGCAACGATATAAACTGGTGTACAGCAAGCTCTCTGGCACAAAATTTCCACAGAAAAGTACTACTTTGAATAAATAACTTTTAAGGGGGAGGGAGTGGGGTGATTCTGCAGCTGTTTTGTGTCGAGTTTTATGTGGCAGTTTATATTGTTTCTTGTATGTTGCTAAATAAAATGTACCAAACATTTTACAGTTCTGTTTTTAACTGAGCAAAATAAACTGAAATAACTACTTGTGATGCTGAATTTTGGCTGCTAGTAGGACATTGCATCCACATACCTTTGTCTGGCAGGAGACGAAAATAATCGTGGGATTAAAATGAAACCTCACTGAGTTTTGCTACTGCCAAGTGATGGATTGGAAAGTGCTGGGAGGAGCTAGGATCCGTCCACATCCGGACTACATCGCCCGGCAGCCTGCACACCGCGCCGCCGGCCTTCCCCTACCTGCGGCGCGCAGGTGGGCGCGGTGGCTGCCGGGGCTGGTAGTCCCTGGGGAGGGAGGGGAAGAGCAAGGAAGGGCAGGGCATTCCGGCCGGCCGGGCGGGCTGTGGAGCCATGGACAAGCTGAAGCGGGTGCTGAGCGGCCGCGACGCGGAGGAGCCGAGCGGCCTGGCCGAGGTAGCGCTGCGCTGCCGCTGCCGGGCAGGGGGACCCGGCCGGGCTTTCTCGGAGCGGCCGCCCCGGAGAAGGCGCCGGGGGCGGGGGCGGGTGGTCCCCCGGGGCCTCGGCACCCTCCGCTTCCCACTCAGCACGGCGCCCGAACAGGACGCGGCGGCGTCCGAGAGGAAGTTTTCGCTCTTGTTTGGAGGCAAGAGCTGCCGTAAACAAGTTTCGCTTTTGTTTGTCTCCTCGCTTCCAGGTTATCGATGCGACTTCGTTAGGTTGGGGCACCCGAGTGAAAGGTTTCATTGCGTGTTTTGCGATCGGATGCCTGTGCTCGATCTTGGTAAGGACTTTTCGCCTGATCTCCCCAATATTTGAGTTTCAGGAGCCCAGATAATTACAGCCTGCCTCTGTGCTGTTGCTTAATTTTTCCGAGTCTCTGCGGAGACGTTTGACTCGGTTCCAGTTAGATGCAATACACTCACTCTTAACAAGAATGACAAGGATGCCAACGAATGTGATTTACTTTTGTATGTGTAATTCTGTAGTTTGGCTTGAAGTTTTCCTAAATTTTTCTTTGTGACGTAAAACTTATTGGATATATATGATATATACATTTGTTTCAATTTAAAACATATTAATTTCCTCCCCCCCCTTCTCTAAATGTTCCTTTTTAGGGTAGTTGTCTGCTATGGATACCAAAGAAAGGGCTGGTACTCTTTGCAGTGTTTTATACCCTGGGGAATATTGCATCTATTGGGAGGTAACAATCTTTATATATAATTTCCCTTATACAGAGGATAAACAAAAGCAGAATGATAGTGCGTGTGTGGTAGAAACTGTTGCATTTATGAGAGAAGATTTGCTTTTGTAAATAATTTTCTTGTTGAATTCTACAGAACAGCATTTCCCCAGTAGTGGCCTGAAATGGTTAAGAAAACTTTAATTTTGTTTATTGTTATTGGTAATGCATTCAAGGTAAAAGTTGCTCATCAGTAAACAAGAATCACACTCATGCTGTGAGCATTGAGGTTTTTTTATTTTTTTGGTTCTTCCTCCCACAGATAAAAATAATTCTTGGCCATTTTGCATTTGGAAGTGTTCTGCGTGTTTTGGTGAATATGTTTGGGGCAGTCTATCTGTCAGAGCAAGCATATGTAGTAAGACTTCATGGTCATCAAGGTTCCTGAAGCAAAGCCATACATCTTCTGTGACAGGCCCAGCTTTCTGAGATTGTGCAAACTTAGCATGATGCAAGAAAGCATAAATAATTGAACTGGAAGTAATATGCTAATGAGGCAGAATAATATAGTATATGAGGCAGAAATATCACTTTAGATAAAACTTTCACCTTGCGTAATTCATGCAGTATTCATCACCAGGGCTCTAAGTGAGGCTGCAGATCTGGTAAGGGATCAGAGAATGGATCCAGGCCTCAAATATAGCCTTTTATCTGGAGGAATTGAGCTGGATTACCTGGCAATCCATGTAGAGCTTCTGTGGATGGTGTTCTTGAAAAACAGATTTAAGAAGCATTTTTGAAAAGCAGACTAGAAAAGCGTCTGTCAAGGGTGATCTGATTGGAGCTGACCTTGGCGTATGCTTCTGACTTGATTTTGACAGATGCTTCTGTTAATTTTAACAGAACAAGTGTGAATAAAATTGTATAAATGCCTTGCACAAAGAAAAGGGGAAATGGATTTTGTCTCACTGTATAATCCCATTTGTTTTGTTATGCTGCACTGATTGCCATAACAACACAATGTACTAGTGCCCCTATGGCAGCAGACAGTTTAATTTTACCGAATTTCACTTTTGCCTTGCTCATTTCCATGTTCATCTCGGCTTGTTTTTCACAGCACTATGTTTCTTATGGGACCAGTGAAACAACTGAAGCGGATGTTTGAGCCTACACGTTTGATCGCTACTATTGTTATGCTAGTAAGTATCCAAGGAGTGGCTTTTAACTCATACAAACCTGGCAGCAATTTTCATTGTGAAGTCCTTTCATATCCATTGACCCAGCTATGGCTCAGGATGTGTGTGGGGGTGGTTTTTTGGTTCTTGGTTTTTTGTCTTTTCTGAAGATGTCAGACACTGCACATCTGCTGTAGTGGAAAGGTAAGTGCAGCACCAGAAGAGCACCTCTCTGTTAGTGAAGAGTGAGCTGAAGCCAGCTTGTTTTGTTAAATGAGCATTAAGGGTCTGTGGCTGGTGTGTGTGAACCATGCATGTGCTTTTTTAGGGTGCCTGAGGTCACAACATCATATTTACATGTTGCCTAAGAGGTGAATGATGGGAAACTAATTTTTTTAAAGTTGTCCTATGGATGTTGCTAGATATTTTATTTTGTATAATTTTGCCTTTTTATATTCTGTCTGATTGCCTTGAAAGAGCTGTGTAGGTATTTCTACCTACATCTCTTTGTAACAAAGCACCTGGGGAAACTGTGCCTTGGTTACCTTGCATTAGGGACCATCCCAGCTGGCTGATAACTTCAGGTTTTGAAACTTGTATGACAACAAAATTGCAAATTCAACATTCAGTGGAGTCACCCTTTGAATTATTTTATTTTCAGAAGATGGAAGTTATAGCAAACCTTGTGTTATGTGTCTTTCTGTGTCTGAAAGTTGCTGCTAAATTTCAGACTGACTCTTCTTTAAAGTAGATGGGTTTTTTGTCTCTGCAACTTTCCTGTTTTTTCCTGGCAAGTCAAAAAGTTGAAAGGTGGTTTAACTTGCATGAAGCTCCCATTTTCAAGTCTGAATGTCTTCAGAGTATTTGCTTGGCATCAGCACTTCCCAATTTCTCTTTACATATCCAGAGATGCTGCAAAGCTTGAGAAATTGTGTATGCTTGCAGATCCAATGAAGAAGCTACTGTGTGGTGTGTGTGTGTTCTGTATGCATTCAGGATGCCCGGAGTCAGGAGAATTCCTGGAATGCTGTTTACTGGGATAAAGCCCATCATTAGATGTATGATGCAGTATTTAGAGCAATATACAAATCACCACCTTAAAACTAGTAGAAGAACTGCATTTATTGTCAGTACTGGTTGAGTTCAAGTGCATGATTTCTTTGGCAATGCATGTCTTAGTGTCTGAGTATGCAGTACTACATGGGGTTTTCTTTTCCATTCTAGCAGAAAGATGCACATCATAATCTCTAGTAGCACAGTGGTACATGTGTATCTAAATGCTGTTAGATGCTGATGAAGGAAGATGAATTCTCAGTATGTATCATAGATAAATGAGCTGTCATATTATCAGTTTGTATCATAGATAAATGAGCTGTCATATCTTAAATTCAAAACGAAAACTAATAGGAGGCTTCTATTAAAACTGAGAGTTAAAGTAGAAAATAATCCTACTACCCCCCAAGATTTTACCTGCAGTAAAGAAAGAGAGACAGTGCACACACTGAAAACAGAGAAAGTGCTGGTTTGAATGACTGTGCCATGCTTAAATATATACACAGGAGAGCTACTGAACAGTAGCCCAAAGTTCTTGAAAGTATAGCATAGTCTTAATTGGTGAGCTTTTAAGTGATAACCGTGGTAACCATGTAATCATCAGGAACTGTGCAGAAGCAGAAAGACTAGGAGTGGTTACTGAATAGTATTTGAAAAGTCTTACTTATGCAGAGCAATGAAATGTGGTGTGTGCCTGTGACACCAAGAAGTGTGTGAGATGGAGCAGGGACCTGCAAAAGACCTGCAGGAACCTCTTTCTCCTGCTCCTTTGCAGCCATAAAATCATTTGCTGAAGATACCAGGCTACTATTTCCTGATTGCTTTAATTCACTTCAGAAATGTAATAGCAAGAGCATTTTAAATATAAGGAACTTTTAAATATGAGGAACTCCTATGATGTAGGATTGAATAAAACTGTGAAATGATGTAACTAATTTCTGTCTCTGTGAAGGACCCCCCATTACAGTGTTGCAATATATATAGAAATGAGTTGTTTCTACTTTTAATTAAAATCATTTGTTTTCTTCTAGCTGTGCCTCATACTAACACTGTGTTCTGCTTTCTGGGTGAGTACTGGAGTCCTGTATGTATATATAACTGGGGTTTATATAGCTGGAGAATATTTTAAAAGTAAGGTTCTTACAATGTTGTCTCTGCTTGTTTCTTCCCCCGTCCCCTCTCCTCTCCTCTCCAGTGGCGTAAGGCAGGACTCGCGCTGCTTTTCTGCATCTTACAGTTTTTTGCCATGGCATGGTGAGTGATTTCCTCCCTACACACTCCACTTTCTGTTGCACCTGACATCAGTAGCTGAATTGTGAGTGGATTTTGACGTTGAGTTAGGTGGCAGGAAAATGTTTACCATGTCAATCCCTTAGATTCAAGACAATGCATCAGTGAGGAGCTGACCTGTTCCCACTTCTCGGTCTCTCACACCACTATAGAGGCTTTGGAGACAGAGCTCAGGATTCCATTTCTACAGGAAGTTCCTTTGATTTCTCTGACCTTGAACTGAGCTTGCTTTTTTTCCCCTTTTAAATCAATTTTCTGCCTCCTACCTGGTATTCCTCTTTTACACTCTGCTGAATTTGTTCAGAGACCCAGTTATGCCAATCAAATTATCAATGTTCTCATGTTAACATATGGTCTGTGCAAGGTCACCAAGGAGTGCACAAAATGATATGGACACCTAGCCAGCCCCTCAACACTAATCCTGCCTACATGTAGGTGTTGGAGCATGAAGAATACTGGATGCAGGAGAGCTGTGTTTAAAATACTTTCACAACATCCCCCTCTATTTTGCCATAGTGTTTCATAGCCTGGCTGGGCTAAGAAGGCTTGCAAGGATTCTCCTTCCTGTTAGTCACAAATTCAAAGCTTCATTTTGGTTACATAACTTGCAGTATAGAATGTCAGAGGGGTTGTTCTCGTTTGTGACTCTAATAAAATTAATCTGACATGAAAAGTAACTTTCAAAATCTTTCTTCTTAGGTACAGCATTTCCTTCATACCATATGCAAGGTAAGCTTCCTCACTCTCTTATTCTTTGTCATTTTGAGGTTTAATAATACAGAAGATCAGTTTAGAGAAGCGTTGTCATGGGTGGATTTAGAAGGTTTTCCATGGTGCAGGAAATACAACTGGTTACATCTGAAAATGAAAATAAGCATCTTCTCTAGTGGGAGAACACAAATGGAGAAAATGAGAGGGCCTCCCATAGAAATATGTAAGCCTGCTGACCAAATGTTGACCATAAGGCTTGCCTTTAGAATGCCCAAATGTTGGTCCATACTGCTACTAGACAAGTGTATTCTTCTGTGTCCCTTTTGTCCTGTTGTCCCCATGAGCACTGTTCTGTGTGAGCACAGTTCTGTCTCCTGCCCCACCCTTCTGCAGTGCACTGCCTCAGTGCTGCCTTGCAGCTGTCCCTTCTGCAGCAGGTGGGCACTGAGCAGACCTACTTGTCTCTAAGGCATTTGTGTAGTCATACAAATCGTATTAATGCAATTAATACATGGTCAGCTGATCTCAACAGTCCCCAGTGTCAGTGGGATAGCAGCATGGAATGACTCTTATCAAATAATGTAACTGAGGTGACTCTGACTCTCTTACTTTTTTTTCTTTCTCCTGCCTGTAGGGATGCTGTGAAGAAATGTGTTTCTGTCTGTCTATCCTAACAGGAATACTGGATGCCTCACAAAGTTCTAGGAAGCTCCAGGTAGAACTGTGTTGAGATCACTGTGTTGTGTAGTTTCCTACTTCAGTCTTGAACACGTGCCTTTAAGTGCTTGTTAGAAGCTCCTTGTATTACACCCAGCGTATGCAGTTGCTTGGGTTTGTAAGCAATGGTGTCTGTGGGACAGGGGGCTTGTGCTCAAATGAAATTCAGTCTGGCAGAAGAACTGGGCAGAGGTCTACTATTTGTTATGGTGATTCTTGCATAAATTCATGCATTTGGTTTTGCAAAAGTTTCAAAGTAATGTGTAAAGTCTGTAAAGTGAAGACCTTGGCTCTGATGGTACTGTGCCAGTTGTAAAGTTGAAAACTGATTTCTTACCAACAACTTGGGATTTTTAAAAATAGCCTTGTGTCACTTAATCTTTGCACTGTTTGCCTTGGATAATGGAATATTGGTATTCTTTCTTTTCCTATCTCTCTTGCAAAATTTTAGGTTTATGAGACTTCAAAAAGATGTAATTCTAAAGGCAAACATGGTTGTGGACTAACCATGAAATGTTTTCATCTTTAATGAAGTACTTAATTCTCAGTCTATACTGATAGTTTTTTCCTTAAAATACATGAAAGGGACATTTTCATAAGAAAAAACTTGCTCCTGTTGGAAAAGCACTTGTAAAATAAGGTCCATTGATGTTTTCAGCTACCAGGAACCTGAGTTCTTTTCCTTGCTCATGGTTGCAAGGCAGGAAGCCAACATTTTTCATATGAAGTGAGATGCTTCTCTTCTCCTCCAGCTATAGAACAAGAGCAATGCAAAGGGCATGGTAGGCAAGCAATAAAAGAATTTATGTATGTTCTTTCTCAAAGGACAAATTGTTGTAAGGTGGAAGTGGGCTGTTGTTTTTAAGCAGCCTGGGTCAGGGAGAAGACATTTTCTTCTGAACTTGCAAATAAGTTAGAACTCCAACATTTCTCTTTGTTTCTTTGTACATGGAATCAGTTTTGTTTCTGCTAAAACTCTTGGACATGCCAGTGAACTTCTCTGCATGGAGGGAAAAGCACAACATTCTATTGCCTGTGGTAGCAAGGAAAGCGTGAAACAATCCCACTGCCGGCTCCAAACAAGTGCTGAACAGTCTGTATCCAAATTCCAAGGCCAGTCTGTGTTCTCTTTGTCTTCTGAGCTGCATATAATCATTTACTCCAGCATTCCATTGGTCAGTTTAATATCTCAGCAGAGATTCCTGCTTCTGCTGTGTGAGATAGTGTTTAACTGCTTTCCTCTTTCCTTTTACCAAACTGTCTTGCTGGAGCCAGTGTTTAAGATGATGGTTTTCCAGTGCACTCTAGTGGGAACTGAAGCATCTCTTCCTCAATCTTCCAAGAGTTTAGTTGTTTAAGAGCATTGTGTTCATGTGGCAAATGTATCCCTGACTTGTACCACAAAGATTTTAATGAAGGAAAAACCTAGATCTACTTGGCTATAAAGTATAAGCTCACAGTGAAGGTAAATAGTTCTATGGCTTCCAGAAAGTTACACAAAATTAATTAATCCAAAAATCTTAAATTTAAGTGTCCTTCTGATAATTTATAAAGCTTCAGTACCACCCACCTGTAAGGATCCTCTAAGAAAAAAAAATTAAAGATTCCCTTTTGCAGATGGTATTAAAGGGAGATTTTGACAAGCTTTCTGTGGATTCCAGATGGCCAGAATTACTGTTACAAAGGCATTTGAATGGAAAATGCCACCTTGGAAAGATGGCACTGATGTTGGGATGAATCAATTATGCAGATTCAAGTGCTAGGTCCTGGCACTTTTTTTATCTCCCAGGATTTAGAAGTTAGTGTTGAAATAAACATGTTGACTGTTATTCTTCTGGAAAGGAAGAATTGGTTAAATGCCCAAGAGAGACTGGGTTAAAGAAAATTGATCCTTCTTTTCCCTGGCTGATCTAAGACAAGTGACTAAACTGATGTGTGTCTTTTTTTATCAGGGAGTAAGTTCACAACCTAATTTACATCTGTCCAAGGACCTATGCCAGTCTTTTCTAGGGACTTGGATAATGTTTACAGAATTCCTTTGTATAAGGGGAATAAAAATGCAACCCTAATGCCTTTTACATTCAAATATTCCTTTAATTTTAGCATCTCTGAATGTCCCTGGGAAAAGCTACAAGCACAGTATCCATTGTTTCTCCTTCCTCTCTCCAGCTAAGTTATGTTAACTCCAATCATCATTCCAGGTTCAGCAGCCACAAAGATGGAATTTGACTTTTGAGATTCTTTTTTTGATTACTTCAGATTAGGAGGAGTAAAAGCCTTTTGCTTATTCCTTGGCTAGCTTGGGCAGGATTCTGGTAGCCTGACTCTCTTGCAGTTCTTCTGGAAGAACAGTACAATTAGGTATGGTGAATGTTAGTTTTTCAACATGCAGAGTAGCTAACTAGGACCTTTTAGCTGACTCTTGTGAACACAGCCAATTAGAAGTAGGAAATTTATGAAAATAACAGTAGATAGCACATACCTGAATTTTTGTCCTTTCCCCCTCTCCTCCCAGTTTAAAACTGGAATTCCAGCTTCACAGCCTTTTATTCAGGAAGAGAGAAGAACAAGTCTTCATTTGACTGCACAGCACATGAGGCTAAGCAATTGTGCCCTTACAGGAAGGGAACCCAAGGGGAGATGGCAAGGACACAAGGATCACAAGAGTGCCACTGGGGTTTATGTTGCCCTTTGGTGTTCCTGGGGACATCAGACAGTAGGAAGACTTGCCATATCCTTGCCAATATGTGAAACATACTCAGGGTTTGTCACTTTATCTACAAGTAGCTTTGATTTAAAATAGCTCTCCCAGAACAAAACTCTTTGGATTCTTACTCACTTTTAAGTAGTTGTAGTGAAGCTGTTGACAAGCTTAACAGCAAAAGAAATTTCCACTTTACTGAAGTTCTTTATTTTATATGATTTTTACGTAACTGGGGAGTAAACTATATGAATATTCCCTCTTGAGTAGTTTTCAATTTGAATTAGATTATACCATTATACCTTTTTTTTTGTCATTAAACCTACTTTGTGTTATATTTTGATACCAACATCTTTGGTTATCTGCTTGGCAGGAAACATGGTGGGTATTTCTGAAGCTTTCCATCTCACTGTCCTTGAGGGCAGGAATATTCATTGTGTGCACTCTGCTGCAAATAGAGAGTTTGTGGTTTGAATCACAAAGCTCCTTCCTTCCCAAAGTCCTTGATCAGTTGCCTACAGCACTTAACTCAAGGCTGACTTCCCTAAAGAAACTTCTTTGATGTTGGGTGCCCATCTCAGTAGGATTTGGTGTTCTAACAGAAAGTGCTTTTTTGCTCAGCCTGTTGACCAATTTCTCCACTTTTTTTCACTTTTTGCTGTACAGATAACATAACCTCAACCAAGCAGCCTTAGCATACAGTTCTAGCAGGAAATTTGTATATCTTGGATCAGCTGACTTTCCAGCTATATTAGAAAGGGAAATAGGGAGCGTGGTAGTCATCTGTTCCCAAAGTACTGAGACTCTATACATTGAAATATGGGATTTTTTTCCACTACTTCAAGGTTTTGCTCCGTTTTATGTGATGAAGTCCATTATGAACACTGGTACTATCTGAAATGGTTCTACACTGATGACATGAACAATTTAATCTCATTTAGTATTTTCAGTAATAAGATTGTTCATGAACTCTTACAAAAAACAAGGAAGAATTTTCTGCCACAATTCTTTTCAGAAACCATGGTTTTAAAAGGAAAGTGTGTTGGGCTCTATGTGTGCCTCCGACTTCCTGAGAACAGCTCTTGCTCCATTTTGGTACTTAAATCGTGTTCATGAAAGTGAGATCACTGTTCTATTGTAAACTGAGGAGGATGTTTAAACACGTTTGTCTTAAATACTGATGTTTACAACCATAGCAAATACTGACCATTTTGGAGGGAAAGCACACAAATGGTTTATTGTCTTAAAACCACGTGCCTCATTGTAATGTGACCACTAATATTTTTTACCAGCTGTGGAATTGTTTTGTAAAATAAAAACCAAACTCAGAAATTCTCTGCAATGTTTTATACTGCTACTGGTTCTATTTGCTGATGTGCTTTTTCTATTTACACTGTTTGATTTCTACTTTGATAAACATCTCTTTTTGTGACTTAAAACATTCTCTGTAATGAAGTGAAACCCTTACAAGTGCTGTTTATTTCCTTCAATAAAGTTATCACTGCATTAAATGACTTGTTCTTATGGCTAATGTTCTTATGGCTTTTAAAATGAGGCTGATTCTCCAGATGATGCTGAAATTGCTGTGGGTAGTTTGTTTCCTTTTGTTTGTGTGTTTGGTTTTTAAAAAACGATTGTCCTGTCCTCACTTCCTTTGCTGTGCACACTGCATGTACTGCTGGGGGGAGTTTTTGTGTCGCCAGTGTTTTGCAGCAGCTTCACCCAGCAGTTGCAGGCACCTAGACAACTGGTTGGCACAAGTGGAGTTGTTAAGGTGAGGATTATATTGTTATTACTTCTTATTTATTTACCTCAAGAGTCAGCCTAGGTACTCTAACAAGCTATCCTTAGTCCATGCTACAGACAAAATAATGCCTGGTGCTATTCTGTCAGTAAAGACAACAGGAAGCAACATGCCTCTGAAATAAATATGCTCTGAGTGCTGATGTACACTCAATAAAATGTAAATGAAGTAAAATATCAATGATTTATGAAGGTGTGCGAAAAATAATTAGAGGCAATTATTTTATTTTTTTAACTTTCAAAAAGCTGGTCTGTTTAAGTCTGTGCCTCCTATGCATCCGAAGACCTGCCATGTTTAATATTCTTTGGCAGTGTATCAAGGCTGTGTGTGCATCGGGCTGTTCAGGGTATCTTACATTTTCTCCTAACAGGCAGGTGGGTTTTTTCCCCGTCTGCAAGAGTGGTGGTGAGACTAGTGTGCTGTGGGAGACTATGTTAAGTTTTCAATTATCTTTTTTTCTTGTTTTTTTTGATAGTTCTAAGCAAGCTCTGTCTCACAGCTGACTGAACTGAAATTTCTGTCCTACAGGAAACACCAAAGTTGTGTTTGGAAGGCAAGCAGCAGCTTGTCTTCTGTATAGAAAGTATAGAAACCTAGGGGTTTGCATTTTACCTTTTTGCAAAGGTTAGATTGTCCCAGGAATGTCAGGAAAGCTGGATACATCTGTGTTATATCAAGACAACTGTGATTCCTCAAAGGGCAATGAATCCTTTCCGTGTCTTAATAGCTTAGAGGTATTTTGCTTGCCTAACTCAACCTCCTGCATAACAACAAAGCTGCTGAACTCTGCCACTTCATTCTCATGCTGAGATCTTAATACTTGAATGATTAAAAAAAAAGTGAAATCTTTATTTGAAATCTCAAAACAATGATCAGCTGCCCTAAAGCACATTCTGTTGATTAATAAATTGGCTCCTTAGAAATGCTCTGAAAGGGTTTGTCAGTTGTGCTACAGAATCTAGTCCCTGAATCCCAGTACCTTGTGAAGTCACCAGCATTCAAATTTAGTGATAAGGCTCTTGGAAAGCTGCTGTAATGTCTGCCCCTTTCCCTTCTCCTTCCCTAAGGTCTGATTTTACAAGAGAAGATATTTCATGGATGTGAGCTGTTCAAAGGTGGAGGTTGATAGTTATTTCCATCACTTGCTTGTACCTTTCCTGTTGAGTTCAGCCTTGGCTGCAATATGTGTGGGGGTACAGGCTTGTAACTGCCCAGCCATGAAGTGCTGGACCTTCCCAAAGGGAAAAAAATTCTGGTTTTCTCACTTTTCAGAAGAATGCTGCTGGTGAATTAGAGATGGAATAGTCTATCTAAGCTGCCAATCTTCAGGATTGCTATTTTAAGTTAGCCTGGTTGAAACCCTTTTAAGTTTTTCTTGCGTTCCCTTGTGGCCTCTCTAAGAGAAGTTATTCCCGAGAATTCGTGCTTCAAAACCTCCGTGGGAATAAGTGTGGAGTAACATGGGTGTAGTGTAAAAATGGAACAATGAAAGTGTCACCTGGTCAGCATGATTTCATTGCAGCTCTGAGGGGCTGTCATGCCCTAAAAGCTGGGGAAGCACTGAAAGCTGGAGAGGGTCTTTGTGCAAGGGCACATAATGACAGGACAAGGGTGGACAGCTTCATACTGGAAGAGGGAAGGTTTATATTAAGGATTAGGAAGAAATCCTTTACTGTGAGAGTAGTGAGGCACAGGAACAGACTTCCCAGACATGCACTTGATGCCCCATCCCTGGAAGTGTTCTAGGCCAGGTTGGATGGGGCTTTGAGCAACCTGGTCTAGCAGAAGGTGTCCCTGCCCATGGCAGAGGAGCTGCAACAAGATGATCTTGAATGTCCCCTCCAAACCAAACCATTCTATGATGCAATATGTGGTGTGAAAAGAAAATATTTTCGCATGGGCATGTGCTTCTGTGGTTTCTGGTTGTGTATAACAGGATGTGTCTTGGTCATCACTTTTGAGAGAATCAACTACTTCAACGGAGTTATATTTGCAACTTGTTAACCATCATCATTAGCAGAAAGCTTTAACCTACACGTCCAGGTCAAAAGTGTATGTTTGGTGGTGTCCAATAAACACTGTATGTATTACTTTCATTCTGAGATGTTGTAAATGGAACTAAAAGCTTTGCTTAGAATCTCTTACTTTTTAAATTATTTTCTGATATTAAAGATGGGAACAGTAACAGTTTCTTCCTCTAGGTGATAATTCATGTCTGAAGACATCACTGTAGATCTTTAAGTAGAAAAAAACAAATTAGAGAAAAGTATAATTATTGTTTAAAACAAACTAAGTTACATTTATCACCAGCCTGATGATATCACCTGCCTACATATATTTGGTTTGCTGTCAATATTTTGGTGAGGAGGCTACAGGGGTGGCTTCCCTGAGAAGCTGCCAGAAGCTTCCCATATGTTGATAGACCCAAGGCCAGCTGGTTCCAAGATGAACCCACTGCTGGCCAAGGCTGAGCCCACCAGCAACAGTGATAGTGCCCCTGGGGTAACATATTTGAGGAGAAAAAACTCTTGCACTAATGCAGCCAGAGAAATGGGGAGAGAGCATGTGAGAGGAAAAGCTCTGCAGACACCAAGGTCAGTGGGGAAGGAGGGGCAGGAGGTGCTTCAGGCAGCAGAGCAGAGTTTCCCCTGCAGCCTGTGTTGCTGACCATGGTGAGGCAGAATGTGCCCCTGCAGCTCATGGAGGTCCATGGAAGTGCAGAGACCCACCTGCCAGAGCAGATGGATGCCCATAGGAGGCTGTGATTTGTGGGAAGCCCAAGGCAGAGCAGACTCCTGGACAGAGAAGCCCACACCAGAGCAGGTTTTCTGGCAGGACTTGTGACCCTGCAGAGGACCCACACTGCAGCAGCCTGTTCCTGAAGGATTGCACCCCATGGAAGTGACCCATACTAGAGCACTATGTGAAAAACTGAAGGCTGTGGGAAGGACTGATGGAGAAGTTCATGGAGGACTGTTTTCCATAGGAGGAATCCTCTGCTGGAGCAGGGGAAGAGTGTGAAGAGTTCTTCCCCTGAGAAGGTCACTGGGAGGGAGGAAGAAGAGAAAATCAGGAGCAAAATTAGGCTTGGGAAGAAATGAAGGGTGGAGGGAAGGTGTTTTAACATTTGGTTTTATTTCTTATTAGCTTACTCAGTTTTGATTGATAATAAATTAAACTAATTTCCCCGAGTCAAGCCTGTTTTTCCCATGATGGTAACTGGTGAGTGATCTCTCTCTGTCCTTATTTCAACCCATGAGCCTTTTGTGACATCTTCTCTGTCCCTGCTGAGGAGGGCAGAGGATGGGACAGACAGACCCTTTGGTGGGTACTTGGCACCCATCCAGGGTCAACCCATCACACTACATTAGTTTTTTACTTTGGGTTTGTTTTGTTGTTTTTTTTCTCTTCCTTCTCTTTTTAAAAAGCAGAAATATTGCTGTGGAAAGCCTTTCCTGATCTCTGGGCTCAGAATTAATCTCAGTATAATCTCAGTTATAACACCAGACAGGCAGGTACCACTCGAACAAGCTGCCTGCCTTTCTGCTAAAAACATACCTGGGGGAAGTTATTGAAACTGTCCCCTCACCCCGACATTAATGAAAAGGCTAATCTTCTTTAAGTCTCTTCTAGCCTAGCAATCTCTTAAGGGGCTGGATAGATGATTAAAAACCAGAAGGATAGCAGCTGTCTTTTTATCCATTCTTAATTATTCCGTGGTAGTTGATAGGTGTTGATTTCCTGGGAGTGTCATGGTGATGGAGGTTACATTTCCTTGTGTTGTTGGGACTCAGTGTTCAGAGGGGGGTTAGCTGAATGCTGCAGTGAGAGCTTTGGAGATGGAAAGAGTGAGTCTTATTTTCTGCAATTTCATCTGATGATGAAGGGCTGCCTTTTCTTTGGAAACATGCAGCTAAAGGCCAAAAAACAGCTATCCAATGTCAAGGCAAGAAGGGCCTCTTTAATTACCTTTTTCTTGTTTGCTTTTTTTCTCTCTTCTTTCTGTGTACCTCACCAGCTGGTGGACAGGGGCATTTAAGACCAAGCTTGATTAGAAAGTCAAAAATAACCCCTTGCTTTTTCCTGCTCTAACTTGGTGAGTGAAGTCCAATAAGTGTTGCAGGATTGTTCTGATTTTCTTTCACTGCTCTCTCCAGTCCTCATTGCTTCATTTAAAATATGAGTTACTAAATTCTTATTAGTAAATTGGAGATGATTGTGAGTGTTGTGCTTGCATTCTGAGCTAGTTCTGCCTGTCTATGACCCACAAGGAGTCTGATCCCTGCTTGGAAGTGCCCAGCTCTCCCAGGTGAGTTTCAGGGAAAGCTTACAAATTTGCAGGTTTTGTAGGGGCATTTTCTGCTCCTTCTGCTGCCCCTACTGATTTGCTTGTCTAATTAAATGTGTGACAAGTTCAAGAGAGGCAATAAACAATCTTCTGTCCATTGGCCCTGCTGTGTCCCGCTTGCAGTGGCACTGGCTGTCAGTCACAGGAACATCTACTCTGCTCCTCTCGAAGTCCAGCTATCTTTTCTTCAAATATCAGGTTCATGGAAGTTTAACTTCCAGCCCAAGAAATAACCCACATGTAAGAATGGATTGTTCTCTGTGCCCTGGCAATACCTGCAGCCAGTGACATTAATGTTTGGGCCCCTGTTCCAGCACCTGTAGACTTGGAAAAATTAATCTTGTAAGAAAGTAGGAGAAAGAAGGATTGTTTGGAAAACATTCCAAGTTGTTATTTAGGTGAATGGAGGGTCAAAAGATTAGAGGGTGTCTCTCACTTCTCCTAAAGCAGGCTAAATATTCAAAGTAAATTTCCACACGTAATATTTTTGTTAAATGAAAAGCCAACAATAAACAAATAACTGTGATTCTGAATCTATCTGGTTTCTGTTCTGCAGCCCTCTCCCATGGCAGCTGTGTGACACAGAGACAGTGCACAGTGTAAAGAAGCCTCATTCATGGAATCTGGAAGTGTGTTTTAAAGTAAAATCTCAGGCCCAAGTACATTCAGCTGATCATGTGCTTGCATAAATATAAACTTATTATTTCCTTGGCTAATTATTTTAGGTTGGAAAGATATGTCAGTGGTGAACTGTGCCTTCTGCTACATGCAACACAAATTGCTCTTAGGCTGAGCTCTTAGAGCTGAAACAACCTTCCTCACGCTGAAAGTAATTGGGCCATTCCCACTAACCAGCCACAGGTAACTACTCTCATTTTGGAAAATGTAGTTTCAGGTGTCCTGAGCTATGGTAACATAGTTACTAAAATTCAAACTGTGTGAAAGTCAGGTATTTTAAGTTGTTAAGTTTGTGGTTTGTTTTTTCCTCTGGACACGCTACTTTGAAGAATCAGACACCTTGTATGAGTGATGACCATAAGCACACAAGTGTTACTTCTGGGATCTGAAAGTGGATTTTATTACTGTGCAGGACACAAAGTAGTATGCATACTCCAAAGTAAAAACATTCATGCTTCTCCCTTAGGGATGCAAGCTGTAAAAAAATCCAGTCTTATTGATGAAAACCTCTAGTCCCAACCCATTACTGGAAGAGGTCCATTATCCATTCCTTCCATATACCCCTCCTTCTCTACAGCTCAGTCCCAGGAGTGCTTTGGGCAAGCAGTTCACTCCAAGCAGGACTTAGTTTCTTTTGCTTTGTGGCAGCCTCCATTTCCAATCCGCCTTTGCTGAGCGTAGTCTTTACCTCTAGTGGTGCACCTGTGTCTGCTGGTGAGAGAGTTTCTCTTCCTCATTAGGAAATCCTTCCACCAGCATGAACTGTTGTTGCTTTTTTGCATGATTTTGGTTTCCTTTAAGTTCTAAGCATCTTGAGGAAGGTAGATGGGATTTTTGAGATGGGATTTTTGAGATGGGTAGATGGTAGATGGGATTTTTGGAGGCTCTAATCCAATATCACTTCTCTTGAAGCCTTGCAGGAGAGATGGGCAGTAAGTACTTCTGAAAGCCAGGCTGCTTCTCTTTTTATTTGTCTACAGAAAGAACTGTACGTAACTACTGGAATATTACTACTTTTGTGAGTTGACTCTTTACCTGTCTTAACTTTGAATCTCCTGATTTCTGAGCAACTACTCCTAAAAAGGCTGTATGGAAATAGGGCTTCAGCTAAAAAAAAAATCCCAAGGTAACATGTACCTGCTTTAGAACTTACTGAAAACCCGAAGATATTGAATTGAAATTCACGGCACTTCTACCAGCTCCAATTTTTCTGTCTATTTGCATCTGTAGTATAATAAAATTTAAAACTGTCTCATATAGTCTCCTATGCATTTCCTATGCCATTTGATCACATGCAGGGAAAAATTACAGTAGTAGCTTCTCTCTCCTCTTTGAGTATTCAGAAAGGGGAACCCAAACACAAACATATTCCATTTACACAAGCATACCTGAGATGCAATTATTTTTCCAAATGCAAAGTGCTACCCTTCCAGATACCTAAATATCTATGGATTTTGAAGCACATTCTTCAGTTGTTCAGCAGTGGAAGTGGGCTGTTTATCAACTAGAGTTGCTATCTGACACCTGCTAATGTAACTCACCTGAGTTTATTTATAAAATAATCTAGGTATTTTTGTTATGCGTTGACAATTTAAAAAAGAAGAGGGGAAGGGGTGTCAGAGTGTGAAGTTTGAAAGCAGCATAGAATCACAGAATGATTTGGGATGGAAGGGTGCCAAATAAGGTGCCTTTAAGCTCTGACCATTGTTGTTTAGGTGAACGGTACCTCTCAGATTTTTTAAAGCAAGATCTGTTGAGCCTTGTCAAATGCTGGATTTAACTTAAATTCTGTTTTATAAAGTCTGCAATACTCTTTCTTGTCTGTAAAAATCCCAACAGTGATTCACCAAGTCATTTTGTCGTTCTAAAAGAGACAGAAGCACAGAAATTCAACAGGGACTATTGAATTGAAAGAATGCAAAGTTCTCAATAAGCAGACAGAAAATGTATTTCTCTAAAAATGACCTCTAGGACTATGTTTTCATAATCAAGTTCCTGACTATGTCATGTCCAAAAGACCAGAAATTTTAAAGACATTATCAGAGATAGATGTATCAGGAGAAGTTAGGTACTCTAACATTTGTTATATACCAAAGCCCAGTGTTTACAGGTCACTGTTATTCATGGGGCTTGCACTTTATCCTCCAGCAAGGTACTGAACCCACATCTCTCATCTCCTTGGCTGAATGCTGAAATTGTTGGAGTCCTCAGTAAAATGGTGGCATATTTGTGGAGGGCATGTGTTGTTGGATCAGGCTTGTCAGAGAAGGTCTCAGCATGAGGTGAGAGGGATGCTGAGGGAGCTTTTGCTTGAGATGGACCTTGAGTTGGTGAGCAGTGCCACACCTCAGGCAGTTAAGCTCATACCAGCCCCAGAAGTGTGTGGTCTGTCCCTGGAAAAGCAGCCAGAGGGGCTTTCAGCCACCTGTAAGGTGCAGCAGGGGTTTTGTGAATGACAGTGGGACCAAGGAATGGACACAATATCCATCAACAATAGAATGTAGGGATGCTGCCTTCTTCTTCTGCATTGAAACATCAGTGCAGAAAGGTTCAATATTATATTTTGATTTAGGAATGTAGAGGAATGAGGTTAGTGCATTTTTGCAACATTCCTGGTGAAAATATTTTAAGACAACCTTCTCTGTGTAACTATCTTGACTCTTCCCAGCTCCTTCAGTTAGAGTCCGTACCAGTGTGAATGCAATTTCCATGCATTGTTTCAGTCTGGAAATGAAACAATTTTCATTAATGGAAACCTGGTTCTCAAGCAGAACAATTAGACCCACTTCAGGTTGAAAAAAGATAAAAGCATGCTAATTTGGATGAAGGACTCTTCTTTCAAGGCAGCCAATTGAGTCATCAGCCAGCCACCCACCTGACTGTCTAACAGGTAATTAGGAGATAGTCCTCTTTTTGTGTGGAGCGTGTGCGTAAACCTCCACACACTGGTGTCACTGCCCATTGGGACTTCCAGGGGAAAGAGCTAGGCAGTGGCAAAAGAGTGAGGCGAGCACATTTGTCAGGCAGTGCCCAATGAACTGACTTCTTTTTTTTATTTGGCTTCTTATTTTTGTCTTTTCAGCAGCCACCTGAAGTTTCTGGTAGTGAAGCAGTCATGGCAGACCTGGGCTGCAAAAAGCCCAGCGACTGCACGGTCTCCAGGCTCCTCAGCGTGGTGGAGAGTGAACTCCGGGCTGGGAGAGACAAAGGCGACCCCACGGAGAAGCAGCTCCAGGTTGTCTTGGAGGATGCGACGCTCTGGCAGAGATTCAGGGAAGTGACTAATGAGATGATCGTGACCAAGAATGGCAGGTGAGTGATCTGCTCAGCACTGCGGGCTCAGCGGAGGTGACAGCCAGGGGGGTTAGAGCTCTACAATAATAAACTGTGTGTGCAGGCTTGAGAGAACTGCAATGAGCACACCAGAGTTTCTAGGGGACTGCAGCCTTGCAGTCTGCTAAAACCAGTGTATGAACAAGATGGGGTGATCCTGCTCTTTTTGGTCACTGCCATACCATTCCTCCTATGAAGTATGCTGGAAAAATATATTGACTAACTTGTGATTGCACAAAAAGGAAACTTTTGCAAAGGAATACTTCTCAAAACCTTTGGAATTACTTCTTTTGCTAATAATCATCAGTCTATATTAGCAAGTCCTCACCTGTAGGCTTCAAATTACTGCACAGAAGCAGGTTGGTGGTGTTAGACCCAGCTGCAGTTCCCATCCCTCTGGCCTTGGGCATTAACAGCTTGTACGAGCAGTCTGTACCAGAATGGTGCAATAGAACTGCCCTACGTGCTCTGTGTGTATGTGCAGTCTGAATTGCATGGTCCCACAGTTGTTGCTGGTGCCCTTAGAAACAAGTGTGCAGCACTGCTTAACACACACAGTTTTAGAAGGACAAAATATTGTGATATAAATGGATCACATGTCCTACTATTGGGGGAGCACAGAAAGGCACAGGAAAAGAGTGAAAATCTGGCAAGGAAGATGCTAATTCTGAATCAGGCACTGGCTTGAAGAAAGCTCTCCACAGAGGTTCTGCCCTGAACAGGGCTGACAGCAGAATCCAGCCCATAACAGACAAGCAGCTACCAGAATAAGATTTGCACAGTGGTACTAAGGTTTTTATTTAATTTATCCTCCTCAGCCCTCTGCTGCCCCACACCTCAGCCGCTCCCTCAACATGTTTTGCAGGACCTTTCAGAAGATCCACATAGGAGAGAGGAATTAAGAGATGGAGAGAAAGATTAATTCATGTGGTGTGACTTTCATTAATTTTGCAGACTTTGATCCAGCAGAATTTGTGGATGAAATTACTTTTGACTGTAGCTTGGTGAGGGACATAGGTGGAAGCAGTAAAAATGAAAAATCTAGTCTGTTGGCTCAGCAGGGTAATTCTGCAGAGAGAACAGTTACCTTCCTAAAGTATCAGCTTTTGGTGTAAGAGTACCTGTTGCCATTCTGATTCCTCCTAATAACCTATACTGATAGAAATCTGCTGCTGAGGTTCTCTTTATATCGTGAAGTTGCTTTTGTTTAATTTAAATTGCTTTGAAAAGTGCTGTTAGGCTACAGCAAACTTCTAAGTGGACTTTCACTTGGTGTACAGTAGCTTAAACTGGCTCCTTAGCAGTGTAAGTGACTAAAAACGAGGTAAGATGGATTTGCCTCTGATTAATTAAATTGGTACAAAGAATCACACCTTACCAACAGGGTTTTTTCAGTTCCTTTCGTCACAGCTAATGAAAATCATGACTTCACAGTGATGCTAGTTCTTTCTGAAATCAGGGTGAGTGTGTAGATAAAATCTTTTTACAATATTGATAAGGGAATCTTTCATTATCTAATTATGCCTGGGTACTTTTTATTTCATTGTGTAAGCTGTCTGATTTTTTTATTTTAACTTATACACCCCTTATCAGCCTGATTGTACTTTTCCTATAGCCAGTGACATATCTAGAAATGTCAGTGAGAGCAGGAATAGGTTCTTTATGATCAAGCTACAGCAATCTCAAAATAAAAAAATACAAAAGTATGTCACACTGCCATTTGCATTAATCCTTTTAACATAGTTACTGTAGCATCAGAGACTATGAAAAAGGATCTCTGCATTTCTGAAAATATCTTGCATCAAAAAACACAGCAGCACACTAAAACAAAGAAAATACAGACTGTGGCCTGCAGCAAAGAACTCTGAACTGTGCTATTCAAAAGGAGACAAACTTGAGAAAATTTCCTATGAGTGCTGAGTTTTTCTCAGGTTCAGGATTCTTCAGTGATTGTCTCCACAGAGATTCTCAGTAGAAAAAAATATTGACCTTATTCTGCTGCTGCAAAATGAGTACAACTAAACCATTCTTGCTTAAGGGCAGATGAATGCTTTTGAAAACTGTGTTCTACAATGAAAGAGAACAGCCAGCCTGAACTTCTGTGTATGATAACTAAAACAGTTGGTGTGGACAGGCACATTGTTAGCAAAGCTCAGAAATTAAACAGAAACCCAATACGGGAGTATCCCAGAGAATGAAAGTCTAATTGATTAGTGATCCTCAAGTGTCAAATTCTAGCATGCACAATTCCATCTGCTCTGAGTCATCTCTAATTGGTACTGAGGGTCTCAAAATGTCACAGTTAGATGAACCAACTTCAGTGTTAATACACAGACATGTCTCTGTGGCTGTACTTCGTTATAATAATCACCTGCCCTAGCAACATGCCTAGGGGAGAGAGATATATTCTGAACAGGATAGACATCAATAAAATTACACCACGTGCTATATCACAAAATACATCCCAAAGGGTGCAGCTGGTAAAGTGGGAAACTACCCCCTATTTCACTCAGACCTATTGTATTAAATTGACACTTCAATATCAAAAGCACTGTTATCTGACTGAGTAGGTTTCCTCTCTCAGTGTTTATACCATATTAGCTAGGCAGTATCCTGAGAGTTTGCAATCCCTGTTATTGCCTGGACACAGGAGTAGGGGATCAGTGCATGCAGCCATGAGTGGAGGAAAAGAAGCTCTTTCCAGGCTTGAATGCTAAAGCAACTTTACTGATTACTGCATATTCAAGTTTGATATCAAACATCTTCCCACTCAAGGTCTGTACTGTGGAGTAATTGCAGCAGATTTGCTCTAAATAAATTGAAGAGGCTGAAGTGCTCGGCTATTGCATCAATGGAGGTCACGTGTGCACCTACCTGATCACTGAAACAAACATTCTGACTGAAACAAATTTGGAGAAATCACAATTTGCCATGCTAAAAGATAGATTTTAGCAGTAAAGGCACTTAATCATCAGAAATGTTAGGTAGTAAATTTTCCATCGTTAGAGTCTGTACAGTGAAAACATGCTGGTCCAAGCGAGGCAGGCAATTACTGGGAGTGAAGATGGTTAACATAGGTAAATGCTCTAATCTTAGTGCTACAGGAGGTTAAAATTGATGGTGACTGTATTCTCTTCTGGATTGGTCTATAGGTCCTTTGGGGATAAACTGGAGCCTCTCAAATCAAAAGGCAGAGCAGCCTGCCTGCATTGTGGGCAGAGGAATTAACAATCTGCGTGTAACACAAATAGCTCTGCGCAATCTAATGAAATTAAATTTTCATGTGGATTAATTTTTCCATCTAATTCAATTTCAGCTACGTATCTAAATGTGTTACTTTGAACATTGACTGGGGGAGATCTAAGTGTTGGGAGGAGCAATGCATCCATACTTTTTATCACATCCCAGTTTGGTAGCTGGTGGATCCTGATCAGAAAGACACGTGTAGCATATAAATCCTTGACTAAGCTATTTAATTAGAAAGGTCATAGTTCACAGTACCTTGGAGACCAGTGAGGAGTGCTGTTGCTCAGGGGTCAGTACTGGACTGGAGCTTTTCATTGCCTTTGCTGGTGACAGGGACACACCCTCAGCAAGTTTGCCAGCAGCCCCCAGCTGTGTGCTCTGGTTGACATGTGGAGGGAAGGGATGTAATCCAGAGGGATCTGGACAGGCTTGAGAGTGGGGCCTGTGCAAACCTCATAAAGTGAACTTTATGGTTCTGCATTAAAATACAGGCTGGATGGAGAATAGGTTCAGAGCAGCCTTGAGGAAAAAGGACTCAGGAGTGTTGGTGGACAAGAAGCACAGCACGACCCACCAATGTGCACTGGCAGCCCAGGCGGCCAAATGCATCCTGGGCTGCATCTAAAGCAGCGTGGCCAGCAGGACAAAAGCAGTGATTCTCACCTCTGCTCCACACTCATGAGACCCCACCTGGAGTGCTGCATCCAGCTCCAGGGTCTCCAGTACAGGAAGGACATTGAGCTGTTGGAGAAAGTCTGGAGGAGAGAACCTCTCCTATGAGGAAAAGCTGAGGTAGTTGTGGTTGTTCAGCCTGGAGAGGAGAGAGATCTTAGAGCAGCCTCCCAGTACCTGGGAGCTGCAAGAGAGCTGGAGAGGAACTTTTTGTAAGGACATGGAGTGATACAAGGGGTGGTGAGGCACAGGAAAGGCTGCCCCAAGAAGTTGTAGATGCTTCATTCCTGGAGGTGTTCAATGCCAGATTAAATGAGGCTTGGAACAACCTGGTCTAGTGGAAGGTATTGGGGACACCAATCCAAGGACTGGGACAAGATGATCTTTAAGTCCTTTGCAACCCAAACCATTCTATGATATCTTCTTCAATACTGCACTGACCCTGTATCAATATTAGACGATAAATCTCAAATTTCTCAAATTCTGTCTTTTCCTGTCAGCAGTAGGTGCCGAATGCATGCAGCAAAAACTATATAAAGGTATCCAGAAAGGAGAATGGAATGTCATGGGAGACTGTTAGCAATTTGCATTTGGGTGTCACTAGAGAGTATGACTGCAGGGGCAGACTTCCAGTCCTTTAAGGCAGTCTGGAGTTTTAGCTCCCTTCTTGTGTATTTTGGATGTCTTGCACAGTCACCTAAGCCTCGAGAGCTACCTTACCTTAGCCCCATGGCTATGGACCTCAGGCCATTCCTCTGGTTGCTTGGTGTACTCTCTCTGTATCCATAGAGACAAGGACCTCAAAGATTCGTTTGCCTTCATTGGCATTTATGGTCCATAAAAATGTGGCATGGAGAAATTGCAGTTGCCAGGAGAGGTCAGTATGGAGGTATCTGAGGCAGGGAGGCTGGTTACTCACTGAAGAGGAATGTAGGAGGTGATATGTAATAGCAATTACATGTATTCCTTGACAAGATAAGAAGCTTAATGAATAAGATACCTTTGCTGGGAGACACCTCTGTTCTGCTGTCCACACATTATTCCCAGTTCCTAAAAGAGTTGGAGCCCTACTAGCTGTATTGCTGCAGACTTTCAGGCCCTGACGTACCAATTCAGAGCTGTGTGGCATCAATCACAAGCACTGAGACAGATAGAAAACCACTGAAAATCAAGCTGTGAGCTCTTGCAAATCTTTAAAAAGAAAAAAATATAATAAAAGGGGATTGAGAAAAAGTGGCATTGGACCTTTAGGCACAAAAGGAGCATTTTCCCAAAACTAAACAAAAGTAGGATTTCAGTTTTAAACACACGAGATAGTGGAAGGCTGGGTAGAAGTTTAGAGCTTGCATGTAAGATGGAACTAGAAGCAAAAGGACATGGTCAAGCTGGTGAGGTCAGGGAACATGGGAGTGTGGGACCAAATTACTGGAGAAACTGCCAAGTGCAAGGTCTGATGGCAAGGGTGGATTGAAGGAAGGGAGGATTTTTTTTATACTGAACTAGTCAGTGAGCATCTGGAAACAAACATACTGAGGAGAGTCTTTCAAGACCAGGTTCCAGTGGTGTCCCCCTTTTCTGTTTCCCTGGCCAGGCGGATGTTCCCTGTTTTGAAGATCAGCGTGTCAGGCTTGGATCCAAATGCCATGTACTCTTTCCTGCTGGACTTCGCTCCGACTGACGGCCACCGCTGGAAGTACGTCAATGGAGAGTGGGTGCCAGCTGGGAAACCAGAGCCACCAAACCACAGCTGTGTGTACATCCACCCAGACTCTCCCAACTTTGGGGCCCATTGGATGAAAGCTGCCATTTCCTTCAGCAAAGTCAAACTTACCAACAAGCTCAATGGGAGTGGGCAGGTATGGCCTGATGTTTCCACATCACCCCTTGGCTTCAATTGCAAGCACCTACCAATCAAGAAATATCAAGGGTGCATTTATATAATTATAGAAGCCCTTACGGGCCTCTTCACCCACAGATGCCAATTATTCTCTGGAGGCCAAATGTAAACAGGGATAAACAGGCCTTAATTGGCACTTTCAGATTTTAATGGACTTCTTGATGTTAAGACAGAGTGCTGTGGTTTATTTAATAGTCAGGGGTCTTTTCAGAGTTGGTCTTGTGTGCTGGGGATTTTTACATAGGACTTCAGAGAAAAGGGGGAAAAATGGCCACGGGTATTAGGTTTTTGTTGTGTTCCCCAATGTTGTTTGGTGTAAGTGGAATGTTGGCAGGAGTCAGATGGCAGAATAAAAGGCTGCTCCTAAATGAAATAATTACTATGTCTGCTTCTGCATCATGATAATTATCAATATTCTATTGAATCAGCTTTGGCCTTTGGAAAGAAACCACATGTACCAGACAGAAATAAGTGACTTTCTCTTTGAACTCCTTAAAAATGCAAAGAGGAAAATTAGTTTTGTTTCATATTTTATTTTTGATGATGCATCTAAAGGCAAAATGTTGCACAAGACCTTTTGTGTGCTTGTTTTGTACAGAACTCTTACGGTGGATGATACTTGTCAGCCCAGAATCAATTCCTTTCATGCAAATGTTATACGTTCTCAATCTGTTATTTCCATTAGGTTTGTGAGGTACCTCTGTAAGCTTAGTGCTCTAATGAGGTAGGAAATTATCTCAGGTTTTACTGACTGGAGAACAGGATGATGATCTGACTTTCCCTTAGTCATATGTGGAACCAGCACACAAGAATTATTATAGACCATAAAACAGAATCTGAATTTGCAAATGCTTGTCTTGTGTCCAGGATCTCAGAAAAGTCAAATGCCTCAGAAAAATATGCATGGGAGGGAAAAGCTACAGAAAACTTGGGGGTTAAAGAGTCCCTGGGGAATAAACAGAGGAACATTATGTATATATATAAAGGAGAAGAAAATAGAAGAAAGCAGGAGAGGAAAAGCCATATGATAAACAGAACCCAAATAGAAGTTACTAAATAACAAATGACTGAAGCTTCCTTTGCTTTCTTTTGAAATCATGACCACAGTGTTGAAGTAAACCGTGTCCCCACTCTGCTTCAGCTGCCCCTTCTGTGATGGTATCAGAAAATAATTGACAACTATCAGTACTTTATGCTAATAGCTGCATTCTTTCTTTTACATATATATAGGTATGTATGTATGTATACATCACTTTGCAAAGTATAAATTTAAAAAAGAACCTTTTTCTTGCACTAGAGCCAATTAAAGGACCTAATAGACTTCCTGGAATCAATGCTATTCACACCTTTTAGTGCCAAGTTAGACGATCTGCCAAGGCTTGTTTAGAAACACTTCATCTTGCCCAGAGAGGAGACTGGGTGACTGCCTTAGCTTCCTCCTGGCACCTTTTCTGTCATGGTGATTCTGAGTCTTCTGGACAGCAGAAGCAGGACAAGGAGTGCCCCTGAGCTGTTTCAGCAGCCTCTAGTGCAGTGGAAGCCCAGTGGTTTGAGGGCCATAGCAGCTAACACAAACACTCACTGGTGCTGCTGCATCCAAAGCCTTAAATACAGCCCAGCGAAGTCTCATTCTGTTCAGCCCTGTGGTTATTGCAGGGGAGGAAGGCACCCGCCCTCCTCCTTCAGCAATTGCCGGCTGGGGAGGCTCAGCAGTGGCAGCTGCTCTGCCACAGAGCCGGAGGGTGGCTCTGAGGTACCAGGGTGGCACTGGGGGCTGTCTCTCTGTTTTGTTTCCCGCAGATAATGTTGAACTCCCTGCACAAATACGAGCCCCAGGTGCACATCGTTCGTGTAGGAGGCCCCCACCGGATGGTGATGAACTGCTCCTTCCCTGAGACCCAGTTCATAGCGGTGACTGCCTACCAGAATGAGGAGGTAGGCGGCTGCCACGCTCTGCTCTGGCACCACTGGGGAGCTCTCTTAGAAGCTGATTAACTACAAGACCAGCGTGCCTTTTTCTTGTTTCCCCACCAGTCTCATGCAGTGTAATACTCCATCCAGTCTAATACTCTGTCTTTTCTCTGCAGTAGAACACTGACTCATCTAGGGTCTGGCTCCAGTACTAAGCCAGGTTTAGCTTAATATCCTGCCACAGCTGTTCCAGACTGGTCCATCTGTCCTGGCATCCCAATCCTTTACTGGAAAAAAAAGCCAAACAGCTTTTTGTCAGCTACAGTCAAGTCCAATATCTTTCTCCAGCAATAACTGATAGTTATAATGATAACCTTATCTCTCCATGTTCCCTATAATACATACAACTGCAGAACAGCACAATACTTCATGGGAAAATTTCTTCCCTTGAGGGATGCTTTGGATTGTAAGAATTGCTTACTCCTGTGCCACATCCCCTAGGTAATGTTGCTGCAGATTTATTCGTACTTGATAGGAATTCAGTGTTTAAACCCTCTTGAAAGGGTTCACCATTCCACCAGATTTACCAGACCAGCTCATGCCAGGCTGCCCCAACCAGTGTTTTGCCTGTGGCACTGATCAGTACACAACAAAGCTGTCTCCTACCCAGCCCTGGAAAACATCAGGCATGGGGATATATTTTAGGCTAACCCAGGCAGTTCCATTAGATTACTCTGGAGGATGTTTTGTCAAGTTTCTATTTCAAATTGCCTTCACTAACATGCCTTGCTTTCTGTAAACTCAAGATAACAGCTCTCAAAATCAAGTACAATCCCTTTGCCAAAGCCTTTCTGGATGCAAAGGAAAGGTGAGTTCATCTTTTGTTTTTTTGATCCAGTAGCTTTTTGCTGCTGATATGGTTAAAACTGTGACATTGCCATGTGAAAGATAAATTCCATAACTGAATCCTGTTTCTGCTGTCTTAAATTCAGAGTCACTCCAATGATATTATTGGGGAGGCTGTATAATTATTACCATAGGCGTTCAGGTGGGTGAACACGCTCTTGGGGATCCTGGCATTTATCTCTGTCTACACAGAAAGACTGAAATGAGATGGTGTGAGGTTCCCCAGTTGTGTTATACCCCACATATATTCACTACAGTGTAATTGCACTTCAGTGAATCCTGTAATTTGATAGGTCAGGGAGAAAAAATGTTAACTCCAGGTGTCAAAAAGCGTAACTGAAGTGAAATTACAGTGTAACTCTAATATAACTACACTGCTGTTATTAAGTCTATGTGATAATTTATGATGAGTTTATTAAAGGTAAGATGTCAGAGACGCTTCTATCAGAAATTAATTGTAGTTTATCTTGCAAAATTTTCCTTGTATCACCCACATCTATGCACAGTGGTATCCAAATGATGCATTCCAGCCCATAATTTCTAATTAATTTCGTTTGGACCTGCTTATCTTCTGACATGTGACGTGTCCCATGCACCTGCAGGAGAATCTGTATTTCCTTTCATTCCTCTCGCCACTTAAGAAGCTGCTGTGTCTCAGTGTCAGGGTTTCCAGCTGAGGAAGGGAGAATGCTGCCCTCAGCTTTTCTGCAAGCAGGAATGGTGCCCATAGGTAGATTTAAAATTCCAGGTTCAGCTCCCAAATATGGCACAAATTTAGGAACATTTTTGTTTATGTCATCAAACAAAAGCTCCTGCTTCCTTTATGACAGAATATAAGAAGGTCTACTGCTGCCTAGCAAGGTTAAAGAGCAATTTCTCTCCTTTTTTGCTCACTTCTCCAATTTTTTACTGAACACTTCTAGTTATAAGTTTTGTAATTTTTCAATGAGAACACTTACCACTAAGTATTTTGTTTTTCAGAAACCATTCTAAGGATGCTCCAGAGACAGTCTCTGAAGGTCAACATATGACATATTCTCACTGTAAGGTTTTTATTCATGTCAGCTGCAAGTTTTGTGAGATATGATGGGGGCTGGGAACCTGGGTCTTGCTTAACTGGTTCATATCAGTCACTTACTGAGTCCTGAACTGTGTTCATAGAGAAGGACCCTTTAAAAAAAATAAGATTGAGGAGATCTCACAGTAGGAAGTAACGTGAGAGGTCCTGCAGAGGAATCATTTTCCACACAACCCAGTTTTTCAATATTAAAAGGAATCTAAAATCAAGATGATATATGATATTTTTAGAGCTTTCTTACCCCTTTTCTTTTGTATCTTTTGTCACCTAAAAATTACTTTTCATAGGTAAACAGATTAAAAAATGAGGGGGAGCAGAGGTTGCATTTGCTTTATTGATCGTTTTTCTTTCATTTATTCTTTAATGTTTGTGACATTTTCTGGCTGCTTTCAGGTCTCGTTTTTAGAGCTGGTGGGCTAGGGGGGAATTGGTATTTTTTGTCAGTTGTTTCACAAACCAGTATCTTAGGATCTGCTTGGTATTCCTGAGGCACAGCTGATTCTGCAAGAAGGCTGGTTATTTCTTAGTTGTATTGCAGCGCTTCAATGCAGCAATAGTCATAGTGTTGTTCTCTCTTTTGCCTCGAAGTGGGGGGCTGGTTGATCTCCAACCCAGACCCGATGGGTGCCTCGGGAAGCTCTAATTACCAGTACAGCGGACCTTTGCCCCGGCCGGCTCCGCAGGCTCCCCACGGCGGCGACAGATACTCAGCCCTGCGGGGCCATCGGGCTGCTCCGTACCCACCCTCCTACGTGCAGAGGAATCACTCCCCCACAGGTATCCCTGGAGCACTGCTTTGCTGCCCCTGCCTGCCTGCCCCTTGCCTTAGGTCAGCACAAGCACTGGAGCCAGCCTGAGGCTAGGAAAGGGCATGGTGAGTCTCTGGAACAGCCTGCACAGAACCCTTCGTGGGCCCAGGGTGACTGAGGCAGCAAAACGAGAGATGCCAAGAGCTGGTACCTACTGCACTCTTAATGATAAACTCTCTTAATGGTAAACGAGAGTGTATGATCTTGCTTTCACTACAGCTTCCAGTTATACAAAAAAAGCCTTGCAGGTCTTCTTTTGATGTCCTGCCATGACGCAGTTGAGCTCTCGAGTCAAAGCAGGAGGTTCAGGTAGGAGCTGATGTGAGATAAAGGCATTTTGGCACTGTTAGAACATCCTTTGAGTCCCTTTCACTTTCTAGATCTGGGTGCAGAGTTCCAGAAATTGATTCTACTTTGATCAGAAGAAGTGAGTCAGAAAGAAGAGTAGGGATAAAGTAATCTGTTCGCTAATTATAATTTAGCAAGAATTCCTGTTTAATAGGAGTATTTATCATAGAAAATAGTTCATAGTTTGGCTTGAAAGGGACCTTAAAGATCATCTTGTTCCAACCCCCCTGCCATGGGTAGGGACACCTTCCCCTAGACTACGTTGCCCAAAGCCCCATTCAACCTGGTCTTGAAAATTTCAAGGAATGGGGCAGTATTTATAAAACTTTATTAACTATTTTAGCTCAAATTATAAGGAAATCTGTATCAAAACATTGCCTGATATATGTCAATTATGAAAAACTATTAGTCAGACTTAAAAAATTGCAAACCCTGTGTCTGTCATGCTGTACCTTCTCATTTATCACACCTGGGATTGCAATGGCACCTTGCTACTCTGAATGAACATGGGAATTTTGCCTTTTTACCTGTGGTTGGGAATTTTGTCCTATCCCAGCCTGTGGTTGGGGACCTCATGATCAGACTGCTGCCTTAAGCCTGTCTGTGCTTTGCTATCTTAAGACAATGTCTGCAATAGTCACTGAGGATTTGTTTGTTGCTTTTTATTTTCCTCCCCAAAGTTAACTTACTGGAGAGCTCCAGCAATAATCTTCAGGTATTCTCAGGACATGACAGCTGGACTTTGCCATCCTCTCCACACACGAATTTGCTCTCACTGCCACATACAAAGGGAGGTACCAGCCCTGGACCCAGGTAAGATTACAGGAAAACTGCTGGTATGAGGGGCACTGAGGCTTGTAGGACTATCCTGGTGATTTGCCCTTTGTTCCAAACTTTAATCAGTGTCCAGGATTTGAAATGTGTCCTAAGTGCCCAATTCAATCTGGGCAGATCTTTCTGGCAAGCTAATTATCTTCTGCTCTTAAATCTATGGGAGCTTCATTTTTCCCCAGCACTGCTGAAAACCAGGTCTCTACAATCTGTGAGCATTTTAAAACCAAATTATTTTTCTTCCTATATTTCTCACTATTATCCTGCATGAAACAAGAATCCTGTTCCAGGAGTAGATGGAATTTAGACCTAGAGAATCAATTAATTATCAGATATTTTCCCTTCTTTTCTCCAAATGAATGCAGCAATCTCTTCTCTAACTTGGGTGTCAGGAAAATCAGCTGCAATTTCAGATGCACTGTTACCTGATTGAGTAGGTTTTCTTCTCAGTGCTTATACCATAGTAGCTAGGCAGTATCCTGAGATTTTGTGACCTCCCCCTCTAGAAAGTCTTCAGACTCTGTTCCTGAGATGGGAAGAAGAGAAGTCACAGAGGTACATAAAAATATCCTTAAATTTTGAAACTTCACATATACTTGTACATTTCTCATCATGCCTCTCTCCAAGGTCACCAGGTGTGACGATTGCTGGTGATTTTTCACTTAAGATCTTCAAGGCTGATCTAGTTCGATAACTTGATTTGAACACCTACCTTTGAACAGATAATGAAATTTACTTCACTGTGGCAAGTCTTATGTGGGCTAAATGCTTTGACGTAAGTTATTCAATCTGTGCTGCTTTTTTTCCAGCCACTACCCTTGCCTGTGGACAGTGAGCAACAGTGCTGTAAATGTTGCCAACCCAGGAAGTGAGGTGAACAGTAGCCCTCCAAGCATGTTTTTAAGGGGTAATGTCCCCTTACCTGCTACATCATCAGTGCAAATCCCTCTGCAGGGAATGGTGTCTGGCAGCATGGAAACACAAGGGGAAGGCACTCTCACCAGACTGTCTGACTCCACGTGGACATCCTCACACTCCTTTTAATGGACAGACGGCTCCCCAGGGAAGCTCAGCCAACCAAGACTGACACAAATGGCAAATGAGCCCCGAGGAGTGCAGTGCAGAGCAGAATGTATGCATGAAAAGGACTTCATCACTTCCCATAATGTACCTTTCGTGTGCCAGCTAAGTCAAAATGCAAAGGCAGGAAATACTTACTGCAACTTTCTTGCATCATTCAGGATGATGCCCAGAAGGAATCTTTTTAGTTAGCTTTGCTTCTATATCACATTAAAAATGGTTGGAGACATGGGACTGAGTGAAGCAGGCATGGCAGCTGGATACTTGCATGTCGTTTTAGAAGTTCCTTCTGTAACTAACAGCCAAGTCCAGGGAAAATTGTGAGCAAGTTTGCAACTGGTCATTTGAAGGGACAGCACTGCTTTGAAGGCTTTCTGAATCTCTCACATAGAGATTTTCACAGTGCCTGAAACTAAACCCCGCAGGGGATTAAATTAGTCTGACATCCTAATGCCATCTGCATACAGCATTCTCTGTCCCCCTCCCTTCTCCAGCTGCTGTTTGCTGTGTATGTGCCATGGGGACAGTGGGCACACTCAAGCTGCAAAAGTGGCTGCATTGTAGCAGCAGGGTGAAGGGTAGCTAGTTTAGCATTTAGAGTCTGATGTTACAGTCTTTGAAATGGAAAGTTCCAGTGTTTCTAATATGTGTTATTTTTGAAAGAGTGGAGGGAAAAGAATTACAAAAAAAATATTCAGCTTGCATTTCCACTTTGCTTCAGCTATACAGTACAAATAAACTATGAATACATGGTGTATTATCTCTTCAGTGCCTTTCCAAGGTGTAAACACACACACAGTCTTTCTCACGTAACAACCTCTGAGCTATTTAAAGCAGCTCTGCCAGAAGCAAGTTGACAGAACAGGAATTTTCTATTCCTTTTCCAGTTACTGGGTGTAAGCTCCTGGGCATGGTATTTCATGTCTTCAGACCTGTTTCCCTTCTCACTTTGTCTGCTCCAGCTTCCTTTTTCAGGCTACCGCTTTTCCCATCCTGCGTGAGTGTGCAACATATCGCACGGTGGAGTCCTGATCCTGTCTGGGATTTCTAACCACTACTGTGATGCAAATAACAACAGACATCCCCCAGTCTTCCTTGTCCTTTCATGCATCTCCTCAAGGAAGCCCTATCAAGTTCTCAGAGAAGAGTTCTGCTGTTTGGTCTCTATAAAGAAAAAACTGCAAGTTAACTCATGTAGATATGTCTCTGTATAATGAAATGCCCAGCAGCATTGTCTGTTCAGAGTCATGTGCATTGATAGGGGACAATCCTCAGCATAGAAGAGGATTCTCTAAAGTTCCTGTGAGCTGATGTCTCTGCCTCTGCTAGATACAGCAACGTTCCCTTTATGAATACTCATTTATTGCATACAGACTCTGGGAGTACATTCTATTTTGGGTAGACATTAGAGGCAGCAGCAAGAGGAGCCTTTTGATTTAGGTTGTCAAATATGCATCTGCCTATTGAATTCTGCAAGCTTCTCTTTGATATTCTATTACCTGGCCCGGAACTACCCTCTTAAGTTGCTCTCAGTGCTATGTATTCCCATGCCTTCCCCACCTGGCTTTTCAGATTTGCTGCAGGCAAGATCATGTGCCAGAATGTACTCAGTAACACTGTTAGTTTTGCTGACTTGTGCTGCAATCCCCTAAGATCAAAGTAGTGAAGTTGCTTTGGGTGTGCATTTTTATTAAAAGAGGCACTGGTCAAACAAGAGTTCATAGAGTGAAAAAAGCTCTGCATCCTGCTATCAGTCTAATCCTTGTCAGTTCTGACTGCAAATCTGCCTTCCCACGTTCTGACAAAAGCTTGGTGATGAGTTTTCCAATGTTACGTTTTTCTACCTTGCAGCAAGAAATGTAAGTAGGTGTTTCTCTCAAAAACAACTCTGCTTTACAGATGAGGTTTATTAACTGACTTATGCTACCCCCTTCTGGCTGTTCAGCTCCCCACAGACACACATAAAGATGCTAAAAAACAGGCAAATGGTGACTTCTCTGTGTTCCAGGACTTGCAATGCTTCTTTCATGGTTAATGAGTTGGATAATTTCTTATACTGTGTTACATTACTGAGTGATTATAAGGTGTTACTCAAATTGCATTTTTATTTCACAAACAATGTAGGGGAACATCTAATTAGCTTTTCTGATAATCCCATAGATTGAAAGAATTAAAAAATGATCAAAATTAACAGACAAAATAATTTCTCTTCCCGTAAAAGCAGTCATGACTCATGTCTCAGGAGGCAAAAAGTTCTGAGATCTCAGAACTAAGTCTTTGTCATTGCAGAAAATCTGATTTAGCGCAACCCTGAGAAATGACAGAGAAAGATAAAATACCCTTGGTTTACTCACTACCCATGGCCCCATCTCAGCACAACCTGGTATTTGTAGCCCAAAGGCTTGGGCTTGAGGATAAAAGGGAGTGTGCTGATCTTGGGTTTCATGTTGGGGAGTCCTGCAAGGAACAGGGGGTGGCACTCGATCCTTATGGGTTCCTTACAACTTGAGATGTGTGATTCTGATCTATGGTTTTGCAACTCTGGTAAATGATTTGGGAACTGCTATCTGGTTTGGACAGCAGTGGAAGCACTGGAGAAGGATTTTGCTAACTGTTCACAAGAAAAATTGCTGCTCTATCTTCCCAGCTCTCCTTTCCCAGCACAATGGACTTCCCTACAACACAGTAACAGGCTGGGATGCTGGCTGCAATGTTCTCCTGTGGGAGGCAGATTCCCTTAAACTTTTCCTGTCCTAATAAACCATTACTGTGGATTTGGTTTTGCACCAATAGTGCACTTATTTCTCAGCAGATTTCTGCTTGGCATTAAAACCCATACAAGGATAATTTCTGAATGTTTCCCTGGTTGTTGTAAGCAGTAACTGAAATGGCAGCATGAGAAGGGAGCAAAGAGCCCTCTTTCCAGGGCTTTTATTTTCAAATATGTTTGGACAAAATCACTCACTGAGTTTGTGGAAAAGAAATACACTAAGAGACTGGAATAGCTCTTTTGAGGTCTCCAAGGTAGATATACTACCTAGTATTAATGATAGTTTGTAATTTTTAACCAGATTTGATCACAAAGCCTGCACGGTAGGTTTTTCTCCTGCCAGAAGCAATGCTGGGTACATGGCTGGTAGCTCTCAGGCCTCTCCCAGGACAGCCAAGGGGCCAGGGCTTGGGAACACAGCTCCATGCAAATCTCCACGTTATTAGAAGAAGGAATCTTTTATTTTCAGATTCTGCATGGCTTTTGCACTGTACGCACTTATTAAATATGAGGTTGCAGGGTGGTTTGTGCAACACCTCATATAAGTGTATTAAAAAAGAAGTGAAGTGGTTAATGAAAGCAGGAGAGCTACACGGTGAAAACCCCGAGATGTCAGGACAACCTGGCTGCCTCCAGTGCCGCAGGTCCTGGCCCGTGGTCTGCAGCTGTCACTGGGCCTCGGTGTCCCTGTCCTGGAGCCGGGCAGGGTGGCAGGGAGCCTGCCCTTAAATCCCTCCTGGGGGGCTCCAGTGGCACCTGGGCCAGGGCTTCTCCTCAGCCTTCCTGCTCTCCTGCCAGCCTGACGCAGGTGCCTTTTGTCTCAGGCTTTTCCTCGCAGTTTATTTTCCTGCTCTGGGACAGGGTATCCCAGTAAGGGAAGAAAGTGCCTCTGGCTATGCCCAAGGACTTGTGGAGCAGCTTTTCCCTCAGAGCCCACAGCTCCCCAGGCATTTCCCTTTGTAAGCCCCAATGAAAGGCTGGTGCTTGCCCATCTCTGGGTGCTGTGGTGGGTGCGCTCAGCAACCTCCTCCCAAAAAGTCCCTTCTCTCTGCTGTGCTTCAGTGTCTCTCTTTGGGAGATGGGCTGCTCCAGCAGCATCTCACTTAGGCCAAGAGAAGGGCTTAACATGCAGCTTCAGGTGCTCTCTTCCCTGTTTGTGGAGTTTCAAGGGAACATGCCTATGCTCCCTGATAAGCAGAAAACCAGAGAGCAGATAAACCCCATCTTCCTGAATTCTCCAGTATGAGCCCGTGTTTCCCATGAGCTGCCCTTCAACACAGATACCTGTGGATGGCCCCATCAGCTTAAGCTTAACTGCTGCTGTAATGCCGGCCACGGGTTTATGTACAGAATCACGAACGGGACGGGACGGCTGTGGAACATGGCTCGAGCTGCTTTATTTTCCAGACATCAGTCTCGTTACAAGGCTGGGACAATGGGAAGATGCCAGCAGCTCACGTCCTTGCCAGCAGCCGCAGAATGTGATGTTACAACGCACTTTGAAAGTTTTTTGACCAATCACAAAAAAGCAAAAGCATATTGACAGTAGTTTTATCCAACCACTCTAAGTACACGTACCTTCTGTTAAAACAATGCTTGCTTATTTTGAATACATTACCTGCTTATAAGCCTTAAAATACAATGCACAGAGCTCCGTTATTGAGCTTAGACCTTCCTAATATCTTGCTAGATATACTTTTCTGCAGCTTAGAGAGTTATTCTAGCCAAGCATTAATACACAGACCATTGTTCTATTTGTCCTTGCTTTCTATATCTCATATAACTTTTCTGCTGACAAATCTTATGACTACTGCGTAGCTCTAATTGCAGTTCTGCTGTTTCTGAGGCCTGCTTTTTACAGCTTTTCCAAAATCATCTGATTTTAAGGATTCCCACACTGCTGTTTGTGCAAACTGGGTGCTTGGTTCAGTGCTCAGGTATAGTTTTGTCATGAAGCTGGTTCTGGTTTCTCATCCTTGGGCAGATCCTCTGCACGGCTCACTTGGGTTCTGTGTTTCTGTTTTGTCCTGAAAAAGCCTGGCAACAAGTGCTAATAAAACTGTCTTTATATTTCAGCAATATATACTGGTTATACAAGTTTGTAGGTTAAAAATAAACCTTCTAAATTTAACAGACTGGTACAAATACACCATTTCTACCTAATGCTTGTAGCTGTTGTGTGTCATAGTCTAGTAGGTCTACAGCAACAATAAATAATAGTCCTTACCACAGAGATGGTAATGCTTGCTATGTAGTTTGAAAGTACCTCATTTTGAGAAGTTGTCAAAGCATAAATTATGAATTATTTTTATGGTGAGTTCAAGGATAGCTCATTTTTTAAATGAAGAATTAGTGGAACTAGGGAGGATGTGAATTGTGTGGACCGAACACCTATAGTTTTCATAGACTTTCTGCAGGACTTTGTATAAGTGACTTAAGCCTCATAGGTCAGGTGCTTGAGCATCTTTTTATTGTCTCGGGGCAATGTTGCATCTAATATCTCAAATATCTGAAAACTGGGCATTTGCCCTTCCTCTCAACCTCTGTAGTGAAAGATCTCTGGCGTAGGAGTTCCCCTTACTGCCCATAAGTACAGAACTGACAAAATGAGGTCTTGTCTTGCTGGGGCCTTACGTGTAAAAATTCCTTATCCTGGAGTGTTTCTGTGCGTATCACCAGCAGAGGCAGAATGAGTAGCACTGTTGTCTGAATACTCTAAAACCTGTGAGTTGTGCTCTGAACAAGACATCATTGCTGTACCCAAAACACAACTTGACTCCAAGAAGGAAGCAATGTGTCCAAGTAATCTGCCGTGGTGTAGGAGATAGGTTGAAAGGATAGTACAGAAGACGATCTCTGCCAATGAATTACAGCTGTACTGATTACTGAGGAGTGGAAACATCGGTGCCTGCCCAATGAGTTTGGGTGTTATAAAAGAGTGGGCTAGCTGGCCGTTAGTTACAGTTGCTCTTTGAGTTGGAGCTTGAGACTGACAGTTTGCTGCAGTTTGGGATGGAGTCTGCTGCCTGTGCTGGGAGGAAGGGACATGTGGTTGTGCAAGGGACAGATAAGGTAAGAAGATGTTGTGTGAGGGACAGACAGGGTAAGGCAGCTGGGAAAGAGACAGGTTTGGGTTTAGGCAGTCATGCAGAGAAGAGAGGAGCTCAGTGCTGTGTGGAGCTGCCTGTAAGAAAAGGAGTAAGCACTGTGTGAAGCTGCCTATGAGGGAAGGAGTCAGAATTGTCAGAAAGAAGTACACTGAAAGAAGGCATGAAAAGTTTTCTAATAAAAGACTGGTGGTGATGCCAGTCCAGTCTGTCTTGACATAACTGCAATATGGTAGTGAATGATGCCCTCAAAACTGTTTTAGAAATCTGTTTGCCAGACTGTACATTTGCAGTGAAATTGAGGTAAAGCTGTCTTCTATTGTTCTAGGTATCTCTGGGAAAAATTAAGGAAGCTTCCATATAATTCAACTCACCTTTATTTTAGTGACAAACCTCATATGGAGGTCAGATGCAGCCCTGACCAGGATAGACTGTGGGCTTTTAGACCTGGGACAAGCTGTGTGCATGTATGGATAATCTGTATGTGTAACCCTTCCCCTAACAGTAGCTGGCAGACAGGAAACTGGACATGTTCTCTATCTGATGTATTTCAATGTCCTCAGGTCCTTGCTGTCTCCTCCTATAGGAATTCCTTTCTACCCAAGTAAATACCAGTCAAAAGAATCCATTTGTTTAACGTATGCTGGTCAATTGCACTAATCTTACCCTGAGAAGTCTACTGTCCAAAAGGGACATCTTGCTTATTTTATCTATTCTGTCAGTTTACAATAAAATGTTTTGTCAAGATTTGCTCAAATCTTTGTCTTGAGTTGCCTTGAGCAGTTTATTTTTTTGTTTGCTTCTCTATCTTTTTTTGTTTCTTGTATTGCTTATAGTGAGAAATCTAGTTTCTGGAGCCTTTAAATGTGTTCAGTAATTTCTCTGTTAGAAAGGTTGATATAAATAGACAATCAACATAGGAATGTAGAAAGGTCAGGAAGCTCCAGGAGTATGCTCTATTCCCCTGCCATTGGAAGGAAAACATGATTCATTTTATAAACTAATCAAGATTTCTTGGAATATTAATTGAGGCTTAGGACTCAGTAGGCCATGGAGAAAAGGCTGACATTTAGAAAGTTTATTTCTAGCTTAAGTGTTATGGCTTATTCATAAATATTAGTTCTTGGACTGGTGCTGTCCTTTTGCTGAAATTATTAATTTCTTCTTTCATATTTTTTAATGTGGTATCGGGTTTTTTGGCTGTGTTTTGGGTTTTTTTAAACTGCTGTACTTGGCAGCATTTCACAAATTGCATTCTGAATAGAGTTTTAGACTATATCTCATTTGGTCTTCCTTCTGCTGAAGGAGGAGATGCTTGCTTTTTCCTCAGCTGCACGTTCCTGCTGCTGCCTTTGTCCAGCCTCTGCATGCTGCAGCCTCAGAGTGAGCTGTGTGGACCTGTGATCTCCCTCGCTTGATGCCAGGGTACTGTGGGACTGGAGAAGTGGGACTCCTTTCTGATGGGCAGTTGCTGTCAGATCAGATTAAAAGTGTTTTGTAACTGCAATCCCAGTATTAATTTTACTGCCCAACCAAAAAAAAGGTTTAGTTTTATTTCACTCCCTTCTGAAGTATTTTGTTTTTCTATTGCTATGTTCATCCAAGTGCTCTTTTCTGTGCAGACTCAGTTGAAATTTAGCCATCCTGAACTTGGTGAGCAGAGCTATCTGCAGTGTTTAAGAGTCATTCTTGCCAAAGTTTTGTATAGTGCCACAAAAACTACCTTCTTTCTTCTGGAAATACTTCAGATTCACCCTATGGTCATGTTTGCCTCTCTCACAGAAGCTGAGCTTCCATTTTGGGCAGCACCAATGCATGAGGAATGACCTCTATTTCCTCTTGCTGCTGAGGGGATGCTATGGTCTGGGACTCCTTGTAACTTTTACAGTATTATCTGAACCAGCCTCCTTACTGCTGTGAAGTTTTGCTAAATTATTTGTGCTACTAAAAAAGCTGAAGCAGAGGGAAACTTTTTATAAGGGAGAAGATGCATTTCACGACCAAAGGGTGAAATCCTGGTAGCACTTGCACTGATTTAATAGATGTGCAATAGGAGTCAATAAGGAACTTGTCTTTCCCCCCAATACCTGACTTATTAAGGACCTTCCATAAAATCTGATGTCTGACTGTTGAATGTGTGATTCATCCCTGATTTCAGTATGGAAGTAGGAAAACAGAGGAGGAAGAAAAGCAGGGGGAAGTAGGAAACTCAACCTCCACAGTATGCTTTATACCCAATGTAATTTCAGCCAGTGTTCAGCTTGGTGCAGCAAAAAGCTTAACCATTGCATCCCATGTTGTAAGGAGCCAGGTGATGTGTGAAATCAATTTGACCTGAAGAAATAAGAAAGGGGGTGCAGTCTCCTGCCCTAAATAACTAATTAAAAGCTATCATCTTGCATCTGACAGCAGCAGCAGCTGCCAAATTGGATGTTAAAAATATGCCTGCCAGTCTTTGAAAAGTACATGTTTGCATGGCAGTGAGAACTGGTACTTTGGCCTTTGTACAGGATGTTAAAAGCCAAGGGCTGATGTCTGAGATAATGTCTGAATGTGTAATGGCTGCTTCCTCTCGCTGCCTAGGCTCTGCATCCCCAGCTTCTGACTCATGCTGAGGTCCCAGATTTTCAGCAGAAAGCCAGCTCATTTTTACACTCCTGCAGAATTCTATCCTGACTTTGCAGAAGCCTTATTTACAGAATAGCTGTATGTTTTTGTTAGCTTTTTTTTTCTTGTGTTATTTTCTTTAATCAGGAAGGGGTAAAGCTGGTGCACAGGTCAGTGATCCAGAAGAGTCATTGCATGGCACAGCCCCCTGTAAAATTTGCCCCTCCAGTGCAGGGGATTTTTTTGTCTGTGATTTTCTGTTAGTGTCAGCAGCCCAGATTTGCCTTTCAGAAAGAAGAAAGAAAGCAAAAATAAGGTGTGGATGAAGGGGAAGGACCAACTCAAAGCAGAGGCACAGACACCTCAATATTTGGGGTGATATTTTTTTTTTCCCTTTCACTGCCCGGCAGTGAGTTGCTGGTATCACTCTTTTCTTCCAAATCCAGCAGATGGTGTTAGATGGCTATTTAATGACTCGCATGGGATGGGAAGATCCTGGGGATAGAGCTGGGAGGATGCAAGAACGAACAGCTTTGTAGGGATGTTCAGTGAATCTGAAAGCTGTGATAGGCTCTGTTTTAAGCATCTGTGTGTATGTTTTCAGCTTACTACTACTAGGGGGTGGGGAGCTTCAGAGCTGTAGTATTTGATTTAAACTGAGGTTTCTGTGACATTTATCACACTTTGCTTCTGAAGGTTTAGGTGTGCTTGACTGCAATGGAGCAAAGTGAATATAGCCAATGACCCTCACAGAGCACTTTGGGATTGGGAGGTGTATAAATTATTTTGGTATTTATTTTTTAATTGTATTTTTCCTTCCATACACCTTAAATGGAAAAGTGAAGTGGTACAAATGCTCTGCAGTGCACTCCTGTGACAGAAGTGTTTCTTAAATCCCACAGTCCCACAGAGATAAGTGAGGTGGAATAAGTAAGATGTGAGCTCAGCAGGTTGTCCACTGTTCAGCCAGCCTAAAACATGGCATCAGTTTCTGACTGCTTTCTGTTAGCTGAGTGATGAATGCAATGGACCTTGATCAAGCTCCTAGAGAACAAGTGTCTGTCTATACTGACCTGGATCTGTTACAGATGAGATTACATGAGGAAACTGTCTGAAATTTATGAGTACCTCTGGGTAGGAAAAAAATCAGCCTGAATAGATATAGATAAAGATGGGATGTAATTTGCTACCCTTTAGGAAAGATGTTGGGGGTATTGTAAACATTTCATAGACTGATGAGCACACAGCAGTTAAAGAATTTTAGAGAAAAGTACTGAAACATCTGATTTGTGGCTGTATAAGACAGCAGTGTAACCCACCTCTTGAACACTCCAGTCAGTTCTAACAACTGTCTTAATAAGTTTTTAGAAGAGCAAGAAAAAATGTGGAAGAGCACATAAGTAGTTTGACCCTTCACCCTGGAAATGAAGGGACTGTGGTGGGTTATGGGGGAATGCTATAAGTAAGGGATATGGGGATATGTGAAAGATGAGCAGGGAAAGATTATTATTTATTAATGTAATTGGAGAAAATGCCCTAAAACTTTGTGTGGGTTTTTTTTTTGTTTGTTTGTTTGAGGTTTTTTAAGCCTACTGGTTCCCAAAGTGCACAAGGAAATTGTGGAGCTTGTTTTTCACTTGATTTTTCTTCTTTCTTTGTGGAATTAGGAGAAATAAATATATCTAAAAGAATTTGGGCAAATTCAGAAGATCCAGTGTTAGCTGTGAAGCATGAATGCAGGTTCTGGCAATATAAATGAGAGGGGTCAGCCTGCAAGTTTCCTTTCTAGTCTTTTGCCAAGCATAGTGTTTGCTGGCGATTTCTGATGGGTCACTGTAGGTATGTTCAGTAGTTACTCTGAGTGGCTACTGGAAATGGGATTACAAACTCACTTTCCTGTGAGATGATGCATATTTAAGTGATGGATTTTAGGGGTGGGATTCTACAGGTCTGTTACTGTGGGTCTAGAGATATCTCTGGCAACCTGTGACTCAGCTCCTTATAGAGCTTAGCCTGCTTCTGCCTTTTAAGCAACCTTCAGCCTGAGCCCTAGGGCTGAGCCAAAGATGCTGGTAAGATTCACCTTAACATCAAACAGTTAACAGACTGACACAGAAAATCATCAGCGCAGAAGTCTTGACATGCCAGTCAAGAGAATAATTTATACAGTCTCAGGAAAAAAATTGTTTTTATGATGTGACAGCTTTTAATGGTGGCATAATGTAGTCTACTTGTTAGACTTGCTCCTGAGGAACTAAAAATAGCACACATTGGGGTATAAAAAATGTCCTGGATAGAGGCATGAGAAATGAAAGTATGAGTACTTTCATGAGAGAGTAGCATGACTTGTCTGCTAATAGATTGCAGGACTGCTGGGTTTTGCTAAGATTTTTTTTTTTTTGAGTAGTTATTCTTCTGACAAGATGGGGCTGTTTACTGTCCTGCAGTGCATAAATCCACACCCAGTAATTAGCACAATTTATACTATGGTATTTAATCTTAGAGCATCCTAAAGCAATTTACAGCCTACTGTCCACAAAGAGAGCCTTATCAATATCTGATCTGGGAAGATGAGTCATCCCGAAGTCTGACCAGCCCTTTCCTAGCTGGAAGTCATGTGTCCATTCCTGCCTGCAGAGGGAAGCCCCCATCTATCCCAAAGAGATAAACACCCTCCAGGAAGCCCTCCTACCTGTATTATGATATTCCTGGCCAGCTTGCAGAATCCTTTAGAGAAGGGAGGGCTGTTATCTTGCTCTGAGTTTTCACTGGGGATCTGCTTTTATCCATGTCTTTCCTTGTGTTGTATTGCTCAAAGACAATAAAAGAAAAGCCCACGTAAGGAGAAGCTTCTGGTTAGTGCATCTCAAAGGCCTTGCTGGTTAGAAGGAGAATGCTGTGGATGCTAGTACTGCCTTGATATCTGATACATGTTGCAATTCTGCATTGCAGATCTGATGTAGATGAGCTGGCTGAGAGTATAATGTACTGTGCTTGGCATTAAAGTTCCTTAGGTTTGCTTAGCTATTGGTTGCTTTTGAAAATTCTCTTAATTGCTTTCATCCCTTCTGGATGTCCATAGATGCTGTCCTTGGTGGAAACACTCATCCTCACATTTGTAGAAAATAATTCTCTTAAGCTACTGGGATCTGCTTGGGTTTTTTTTCATTCTGCTGATGTCAATGTAGCTTTATCAGCTTCTGAGGCAGCTTATGTGTCCCCATACTGTGTGGGCTGAAGGGGAGCAGAGGCTCTCAAAATGGCCCTTGACAGCCAAGAGGGTGCAAGTTCATAAATAACTGTTGCTGTGGTAACACATCAGCAATGTCCCTGCTCTGAGTTTTCACTGGTAGGTGCTAACACTTACAATTATTAACCTAGACTGGGAGTGGTGGTGGTGGCAGAGAGCTGCAACATGTGATTAACCACTTGAGGTGTGTTTAGCAAAAACATCCAGTCCTTGCATAGATGGCTCTGAAGATTGGTGAGGGGATAACACAGCTTTTAGTGGGTTTGGACTCTTTAGTGATCCAGACAGAAAATGTGGGTGTACAAGTGCAGTAGTGGGTGAGTCCCCAGGCGTTCCGTTGTCTTCATATTGACAGTCTAAGCAAAAAGTCCAAGGGCTGATATGAGAAACTGATGCACTTTAGATACGTTCAAAAGCCTCCTTTCCTTGCCAATGCCCACTAACCAAATATTGCTGAGACTCTACAGAGGCATTGTCCACACCGAGGCTGAGTTGTCAAAATCTTTGGGATGGTTTTAGCACAAGTTCAGTGATAGTGAAAGAACAAAATGCAGCATTGCCTTGGAATCTGAACATCTTTATTTGTTCTCCCAGTTGTGCTTCTTGAAAACAACTTGTTCTATTTTTAGAGGCCATCTACAAATAACATTTTTAATCTAATATGCATTAATATTCTCTCTGGAGTGGAAGAACAGATGCATTATTCAAATGGCCTGTGTGTTTGTGTTTTGATCTTCATAATGAAATCAAATTGAGTGAGATTAATTTAACTGTATGTACATTCAGTTTTATTTTCTGGTGTGCATGTGCTAACTCTGACCCTAAATAATCTTCCTGGGATGAAGAAAGGTTGATTTTTTTTGTCTTTTTTTTTTCTGGATATGTTCTTGTTTGTTTGGTCTTTTTTTTCCTTTTTAAATTATCTTTCTTACTTCTAATCATATAGCAGCTCTGGAGCTTGAGAAGTCTATTTTTTCTAAAATATCTCCTATTTTCAGAGTTAATTAAATCATATATGCTTTGGTTTATATGAAGTATCTTTTTCTGGCAATAGCTTTGGATTTTGTGGTTTATAAGACTGGATTAAAAAGGAAGTCTTTTAATAACCTATCTTTTCTCACACAAAATATGTTTAGTTAATATGAAATATGATGATTTCTCCTGGACTTCTTGATGGTGTCTTAAGATATTTACTCATGTACTGTGCATGCAGGGTCATATCAATGCATCTTAAATGACCATGTTTTGCCTGATGATTTGGTACAGGGCGTTCAGAAGTTCCAGATAAGGCAATTGCTATATAACATTGGATCTTATTCTGTTCTTATGATCTGTTGATCTTCTGTGAACTTTTGGCACTAGCAGATTTTGCCTGAAGAATTTTACATCCTCCCTGTATCTCCTTATGATACATATCTCAAATTATTCTCTTATTTACCCTAGTAAATTCTGGTTTGGATGATTCAGGAAATGCTTGTCTGCCATTGGTGTGAAATAACTCCAATAACTGAACAGACTCATAGTGATTTGGTGTCAGACAACTGACAACATGGGCAGTGTAAGCCTGTGGAACCCCTCTGTGACCATTATTGAAGAATACATAAGTTTTGGAAGTATATCTGGGTCAGCGTGTAGCCTCACAACATTGTTCTTAAACTGATTCACTCCATATATAAGACAAATCTTCTGGAAGATTGAAGCAGATGGGAATCACCTTTCCTGCAAGTGTGTGATTCAGCCTGCCTGTTCTGCAAAACCTTCTGAACTTTGACCAGGTCAGAAAACCTGCTGTGCTAATTTGCTTTTGGATGCTTTAAAGGTAGAGCATCATCTGAGAGATTTCCGTATGGCCACTGTGGGTGGACATAACAGGACCGGACCAGCCAGGGAGTCTGTGACATAATATATAGAGAAACAGGAATGATGGAGTTGCCGAAAAACAAAGAATTTTTAATGTGAAAATAACAAACATAGAAACTGCATGGTAAAAGGACAACCTCCAAACACCTCAAAACCCAGAAAGCACAAAGCTATATAGATGGGGCAGAGGATACAAGATCCAATCAATAACGAGAATAAGGAACAAAACAATGTGTTGCTGGCAACCAGCCAACCATGTATCGAAACCAAAAACAACATCTTATTTGTAACTAACTAGTAAACATGTTAGCTCTCATGAGACAACTCTTCTCTCTATTCTCTCACCATGATGTTAAAGGATGTCCTTCTTCCTAGCTAGATGTCTCTCAGAGTTCAAAGCTGAAGCTCTCTGCATCTGCAGGTGAAGCCAGCCCCCTGTGCTTGCAAATTTCCACATCTCTCCTTTATTTTGTACCAAAACCACCCTTGGTAAATACCCCTTAAAAACCTTAAACATACATCCTATCAAACATGGAAACAATATTAACACTACAACAATGATTATAACAATTAATAAACCTGTTCTGACTTGCAAAGCCGCCCGCCCTGATAGACCCCAGCTTCCAAATAGTCCAAAAGTCCAATCCTTCTCATCTTCTTTTTGAAGTTTCTTGACCCCTTCTTTAAGAATTTGAATACTATGATGGATGGATTCGCTGTGGTTTGAGAGTTACATGCGACACATGCCCTCAAAGTCTTTGCAGCCATGTCTGTGAGCTAGTAAAAGAAAGTCTACAATCAGCTCTATTCTATAGGGTGACATTTCTGATGCTATCAGCATCTGTCAGTATCTCACTCTTCATCTAAAGCACTCTTTAGATGTAGTTTTGGGTTGCTTACTTAGCCAACACCCAAGACTGTCTAACATTTTTAATGCTTTTGCTGCAGCACCCCAAGGAACCAATGCAGATGCTGCTACTCTGAAATTCCAAAAATTGATTTCATCTTTGCAAGCTGCTTCAAATTGGTGAATGACTCTTTTTTGCCTAATGTTTCTGTTTATGGGTCGTTGTGAGGTTGGGTGTTAGCAGGGTAAGCCTCTCCAAGCTGCATGGTCTACCCTTGATGTGTGATGGGATAGCAGGCCATGCTCTGCCTCTACAAATGAGAAGGGTTCCTGATGGTAGCTGTAATGGGGAAACACTGGACCGGGAGAGAATGGATGAGGTCTAATTACACCATATGCTTTCATTTCTGTAGACAGGATGATGGGGAAAACATCCCACCATACATTTTTACTCATCTCTTATTTTTTGGATGTCAATGCTCCCATGTATTTTTTGTATTCCTTCTATCTTATCAATGTAATGAAACTTACACAAAAGTCCATTTTGACAGAGCCTAAAATTTCCAGTTCTTGGGGTTCTAATGGTGCATGTGGCAGATCCCAGGCCCACTAATCCCAGTTATCAACAGGGTTGTGAATCCAGTTATTGTGTGGATGCAGTTTATGTATGGCCTTTTTGGTTAATGGACACTTATCCACTGGTAACCCTACTAAGCAGGTGGAANGATTGTTTTAGTATACTTGGGGCCTTTAGGGGTCATGTTCGGTGGGATAATCTGTGAAAAATCTTCTTAACATTAGAAATTAGGTGACACTTAAAAGATTAGGTGCTTGGGAAACTGATAACATAGGGAAATTTTGCAGCGTGTAGGTGTCAGTCCTCAGGACATCTTTTTCCTTGGGTCCTCCTTGTGGTTCTTGCTGGTGTTCTTGCAGTGGCTGTAAGAATGGCTTGATGGTCTTAGCAGGAACCCGTTGAGGTCCTTTACCTGTTGAAACACAAGCATAATTCTATCCCCAGGTAATTAGTGGAACTGGTCCTAAAATTTGGTGTGTTTCTTGGTCCTTAAATAACATTGGGGGTCTTTCTCTTAGCTGTGCTTGTGGGGTATTTGAAAAATGCCTGATCCATGAAGGAATTATTTAAAAGGCTAAAAACATACACTGCTTTACTGACCCTCTCTATAGTAGATAGAGACTCTATTTCCCTCTTTGTTGTTCTAAGAGGTGTTCTAGGAGGAATGTGGGATACCTGTAGAGTGTGGTTTTCCCCGTAAGTCAGAGAATTACTGTACTTCCTGGGAAACACAGGCTGAACCATAATCCATTTCAATTTCTTGTGAGATACTCAGCATTGAGAAAGCCTGCAGGAAATGCTTAATAACACCTTTGGCTGCTTCACCTAGGAAAAAAAAAAAAAACAAACAAAAACCTGCAACACGTTGTAAGTATCTAACATTTTGAAACTGTAACCATACTCAGAATTCAACTGAAGCAAGTTTAGAACCACTGAAATGTTGAAGTTACTTCAGGAGGTAAATGTACGTTAAAGGTTTGGACTACCAGCTGTCACTGTAGAACATAGACTATAAAGATAACATGTAGAGCTTATTACGAACGCAATGTTAAACAGCACAATAGTGTAAAATCAGAGAACAGAGGATATGGTAAAATGATCTCCCTATATAAATTATGAAAATACAGTTACGGTAAAATCAGTGGAAAAAAAGACCAAAATGTAGTAAAGGAGTACGGGGTCCTGACTTCCGTTCTTCAGTGTGTGCTAAAACAGAGACTGGAGCAGTGCTTGTCACTTTTGGATGGCTTACAAT
>VZTT01060694.1:7684-49121 GCA_013400855.1 Buphagus erythrorhynchus
GTCCCTTCCCTTCCCTTCCCTTCCCTTCCCTTCCCTTCCGTCTTTCCCTTTTGAAGGAGAACCTGATGCTGCAGTCAGTGCTCCTTGAATCCCACATTTTGGGCTGAATGCTACAGGAGCTGAAGGCTGGATATGCCAGCCCTCTGACAGCACCTTTCTACTTGTGGTTGTAATAAACTGCTGCTGGCTTTTGACTCCCAAAAAATTCAGGTTCTGGCTGTGGGGTGACTTCAGCTGCCCCAGATGGGACATCCCTTCTGTGGTCTGTGTGCTGCTGGATGCTGCTGAAGGAGAAGCAGCCTGAGATTTAATCTGTCTGGAGCCTAAATGCTTTGATGAACCATTTCCCCAGAGATGACAAGCTAATGGTTTGTCCATAAAGCCATGCAGCTTTTCCCATTTCTTTGGGAAATGAATAGAGCTGGAACAGAATCATATGCTGCATTGTGATAGCCTAATGCTCTTACAGAGCTGGGTGTTATTACCCAAGCTGCTTTAGTGGACAAATTAGACATGCAGAATTTCCAGATTTTACTTTATTCAGATTTTAATTAACTCAGTGTAATAAGCTGTAAGCACATTATTAACAACAAAATACTTTGTACTGTATCTGCTAATATTTAGATGAAAAAGCCAAGAGTATTGTTTTCATACAAAGACCAGTGAGGTTAGAAATAATGAGGATCTTTTTAGGAATTTGGAATGTGCTTTTGAACTAATCTTGCATTTTCAGTGGTAGATTTCAAATAATAGCTGTGCAATGGAAAGTGCTTGTATGGGATTTTTACTATCACATGCATTTTTTTTTTTCCTAAGCTTATACTTGAAAAATTGGTGGAGTCATTTGCATTCACTAGCTTGGACAGATGGTGTGATCCATAACAAAATACTCAACAGCATACTAAAAAGGATCATTTCAGCACCTATCCCCTGCAAACAGCTTTCATCCAGACAGCAGGGAAAGGCTTCTAAAACCCAGCATCCTCACACAGGCATTTCCAAGGTGGAAGCATTACCTGAGCCCTGCAGGTGCACACCTGCAGTGGCTGTGCTGGAGGGAGCTCAGGCTGTGGCTGCCCACCCTGCTGGGCACCTGCACTGGGCAAGGCTGGAAAATGCCAGCTGAAAAAAGAGCCAGCTCCTGCACTTGCTTAAGAATCTCTTCTTGGGAGCTGGGAGTTCTTCACCTGCCACTGGGATTGCTTCTGGGTGCAGTTAACCCAGTGGCAGGACACGCTCAGGGCACTGCTGTGTGAGGAAATCAGTAACTGAGGGGGTTCAGGACTTCCCAAATTGCTTCAAGGCACTGAGAGCAGGTGAGGGTAGCTGTGCTCTGTCTCTGTCCCAGCAGGAATGTAGATGTCCTTTGATGGGCTGTTTAGGCTGTGTGTACAAGACTAATTGTATGGAAATGTTGTAGAAGTCCAGCTTATTTTTATTTTAAAAAGAACCCCAAAAGCCACTTTATCTTTTGATCAAAAGAGAAGCAAAAAAAAAAAAAATTCTTGTGTTTTCCACCATCTGCTTACTCTAGCATGGTTTAGTGGTTTTTATCATGTGGAGACCTTGGGAGATTTGGAACTGATTTCAGTAACCTCTGTTCTGTGTCACTCGTGTTGTGTCGTCATCTTGCATGGAGACCAGGGAGAGCCTGATCATCAGACTATTTTTTAAGAACATTCATTGGAGAGGATGATTTTTTTAGTAATAGTTAGAAATTATTTTAGTTAAAATTGCCACTGGAATTCTAGTAAAGAACATATTTGTGGTTGCAAATTAGGAAAAAAGAAAAATGTTTCAGATACTGCCAACTGAGCAAAGCTGAAATATGTTCTTAAGGTCAAGCTGTGTTTTCTCATTTTTGCACATCACAGTCAGTAGTGAAGTCTTTGGGCCTAAATTAGATACTGTTTTACTTCTGAAACCTTAATTTCTATTCTATTGTCAGCAGCAGCCCCAGTGCAAACCAACCTACAGGAAATAAGATTTCAGCAAGGTTCAGTACAGGGATAATTGCAGAATCACTTGGGAAAGTCCCAACTGGTACAGCAGCATTTCTTGGAGATAATTTTACTCCCCTACAAACTGTTTTCTACTACACTGCTAGCAATAAAGGCAAGACCTTTAAAGTCTCAAAATGTTGTTTTATAGAAATGGTTGGTATTTTTAAGATAGAAGTCAGCCCTGGAAAGCTTCATGCTCACACAAATGTGTAATTTTTTTTTTCCTTGTGAGGAATGGGGCTAATCACTAAATATTTATTTTGTGCCACTATTTTGGGGGAGATTTGGCAGCTGTTGCTCATCATCCAGTTCAGCCCAGTGTTCATGCTGCTAAACAAAGCATGTTATTACACACTTCTTAAAAGTGGTACCAGATACATTTACACTGAGTGTTACAGAGGTGTAGTATATATATGTATATATATATGTATACTGGTGTTATCCCAGTTCACCTGGACCAGCCTGTGGTGCTGTGTTTGAGTTGAGAGATGATGGCCAGGTTGCTGCCACCAGGGCTTGGTTGGTGTTTTTGGACACCATCCTTTCTCTGTATTTTTTTTTTAATGAGAAAGGGTGGGTTTGTAAATGATAAAGATTGTCTCTTGAGTCCCCACTGGCTGACCCTGGTGCATAAGGGGCCATTGCAAAGTCCCAGGCACTTGTGGATTTGTTTTTAGGGTTCCTATACTTCATCAATTTGATTTTTGCATAGGAAAAATATTGTTTTAGGATGTAATGGTACTTTCATGTGGGGGTAAATGACAGAACATGAAGTGATGCAGGTTTTTACTGTTTTCTGAGCCTTTGTTTTCAGCTTGGCTGAACTGGTTTCTGTAAACACTCGTGACCCCCATGTCTGGTGTCTTAGTTCAGTACCAAAACCCAGAGCAGGTATTACACCTAAAAACAAACTTGGTTTGGAAACATCATGTAGCTTCAAATTCTGGATGACAGCTGTATTTATGATATTCCATTAAGATGAAAAATGGACATTAGTCATGCTCTCTAAACTAGTTTATGTTAAACATTTGGACCATTCAGTTCATTAATCTTTTGGTCAATAAATCCTTTGATTAATCCCTCAATTGCTGAGTCCACTTTAGATACCTAAACTGTATGGGTGTTTGCTCTAAATGAAAGAATCTAACTTTTCCTTTTTAAAGCTTTCATTACCTGTTGTTTTCAGTTCAGTATAAGAACCTGGAGAGCCCTGCATGTGTCCCAACATGCTTTCTCAGGGTTGGGGTTGGACTGGGTTAATTTCTTGTTTCTGTCACAGATTTCTTGTGTGATGAGTAAAGTACTTTATCCTTCTGCACATCAGTTCCCAATTAGCAAATGACATCCTGCAACAGCAGCCTGCCCATGCTTGTGTATGTTGTCAGATGTTTGGCCCAGGTAAATTTGTCACTGTTTGATTATCAGAGCCTGATCCCTTCTGGTCCCAATCTGAGACTCCCTTGGCCTTCAGTACAGCCAGCAGTAGGAAACAAAAATCAACAGCACAAGCCTGGAATCTTCACTTGCTTTTAGGACTGTCTAGAGGGACATTGGCTATTTTGGCTATTCCTGGTGCTTACGTGCCATATTCTTGGGGAAGTATGTTGCTTTTATTTTCTTTTTGTTTGTTTGTTTGTTTCTTTGTTTGTTTGTTTTCTTGATGTTGCTGATATACACTTTCTTTGTGTTTGGACACAATAATTCTGGCTCACTGTGCAAGCCAGTCTATTAAATATCGCTTTTTCAGAGTATCTCCTTGGTAATAAAGATGTGGAAATAATTTGGTGGTACATTCCCAGATGAGCCTATTGAACAGACCTTAATTTGAAAGCCCATCTAGGTCATCTGTCATCTACTGCTGACACCCACATCAATTTTCTTTCTTTCTTTTTTTTTTTTTTTTTTATTTGTTCCTTTTGATTTTGCTCCTTTGTAGCTCCTGAGAAGCATACTGGTCTAAAGGTTTTGGTGTTTCCTGATGCCACCCAAGAGAAATAACTTCAGATGGGTACAGCCAGGTGTAGAAGAGCCTCCCTGTCTTGAAATTGAAGTTCATCTAATGTAAAGGCAGAACAACTTCTCAGCTTTTGAAACAGTGCACCTGCAGATGGAAGGATAAAGCTACTGAATGTGGATTTGTTCTTTAGTAGCTCAGCCCTCCCTGTGCCCAAGTTGGTGACAAGGCTACTGCTGAGCCATAATTTCATTTACTGTGCCTGATTGTGGCCAAGGTGACACCAGTTTATTACTGCAGCCTGTTATTACAGCAAAAACATCCCAGTGGTTTTGCCACTGAACACTGTGGGATTAGTCCTTTATGTGGAGAGGACTGTCCTGTTAACACAGTGCTACAAAGTCGTGCTTGGGCTTAAAATGTTCTCTCCTGAAGGGGAGGGGGCAACTGTGCTGTAGTCTGGATGTGAAAAGCTGTAACTCCATCCCAGTGTAGATGAATTAGTCTGTCCTGTTAAGATTTGGAAATAAGAATCCTGTATGCATTGACTAAACACCATGTCAAAGACAGGACTGGCTCCTTGCCTTTTGAAGCTTTAAGTTGCTGAGGTAATTCTTCTATATTCCCAGTTTCTGTGTCAGATTTCCCCTGTGCAAGCACTTGGCATGGTAGGGCTGTTGTGTATGTCAGCTTTATTCCTGGCATCCTTCAGATGCATTGTGAGAAGTAAGAGAGGCTCGGTGCCCTGGGTCCAAAATCAATGTTAATAAATTATCAATTGATTTAATAGATCTACGAGTCAGAAAAATCAGGATCTTTAACTTTTAATTAGTGACCTTGATCTGAAAGGGAACATTTGGGTTAAAATAAAACAAATCACTCGTGTCTCAGCCAGATGGAGGCTGTGCTTTTCCTTTCTTAAGGTAGGCAGAGCTTGTTCCTGCCCTCGTTCAGCCATACAGAAAATGCACATGTCAGGCTGAAATACCTTCAAAGGACTTGGGATGAATGCAGTATTTAACTTGCTAGCAGCAGCTGAGCATAAAGACTGATTAGAGCAGTTACTCAAGATGGATTCAGATTATTAGGTAATATGGAACAAGTGTCAACAAAAATAAGATGAATAACTGTAGGCATATCCTGGCAGTGATTTATTAGGCCTTCAGTGTACTGGACTGCTAATAATCTCCCAGGGGATGGTGGAGTGATCCCCCTTTAGAACATTTACAGGTGGATCAGTGACAGTGTCAGCAAACATGCTGGAGACCTCATGTCCCTTTTGTCTGCTTGCCACCATTCCTGAACTCTAAGTATCATCTTCACTCTAAACAGGGTAATAATAAAAATAAATATTTTAAATATTTTTTCATAAATGTCACCAACCTGGAAGTAACCCTGCAGATGGCACAGGTTTAATATCCACAGTACTTACTTTAGATTTCTCTTCAAGAAACCAACTAAATCTGAAACAGGCTCTCTGAGCCTTGCAGTAAAAATGAAGCATGACTTGAGTAACTTAACATCAAACCCAGTTATTTAAATGCTCACTGGCCTTCTATTCAAGACTTTAAAAATATAGCTGAAATAACTTAATATAGTCAATACAGTTGAAAATAATGATTTATATTGAAATCTTCAAGAAGAGCAAGACCTCTGAGTAAATAATGTTTCTGAATCATAACAATGATTCTCAAAATTTTTCATGGATATTTTCTATTTAAAAAATAATAGAAGATGTGAAAGGTATTTTCATTTTGGTCCATTTCATAAGTGTCACAGTCTGTGCAGTGTGAGAATATCTTGTATTATTTTTCCATGGTTGTTAGCTCTTTGTGGATTACACCTTTCAAGTTCTTGGTGTTCATGGAATTCAGCATTGAGTTGTCCAAAGAAAAGTCAGAAATGCATCGTATTCTTGATGAAACAGCAAGATATCCAAGTCACAAGCTTTTCTTGATGTCTGGAAGGCCCTTCTGTAGTTTGAAGCCCTGGTAGCTTGAATTGGTGTTCCTTTTGTAGAGAGTGCCTTGGGAATCTAAAAGCACCTGTTTGGAAAGAACACAACCCCTTCTAAACCTCCACCACTCCTGCATCTTGTATTAGTGGGGAACAAGGGGGAGATGAGCTAAAAGAATGGATATTCAAAGCTGGACATAGGTCTTATTAGTGAATTAAAGTCTTTGTTGTGGTGCTGTAGGTGTTTTTAGCAAGGTGGGGGCTCTCTGTGGGTTTAGGAAAATTAATATCTCTAAATGGGAGGTTTGGGTGCATGAACTAGTCTGTGTGAGGGCTTTAAAAATCCTGAGGTGTGGGAGACCTCTGTCATGACCATCCCTGAGGAGATGGTCCCAAAAGGCTGATGGGTTTCTTGTTCAGATCCTTTTTGTCTGATCAGTGCTCTCTGGAAGCTTTGTTCATCTGACTCAGGTGCAGCCATGGGGGAAGCATGGCTTTGACTTTTCCCAGGAGGAGCTTTGTGGTGTGAGACTTGGGTTCTTGCAAAAAAAGAACTGGTAAAATTGAGCTTTAGCAAATGTTGAATCTTGGAATATAATATAGTTTAACTTGTGCTGCTGCTTCTCGGGAGAGGACCTGCTGTTAGTGAATATAAAGTTGGTTCCATCTGACATAGCTGCTGTTCTTTTGTTTAAGTGAGGTAAGACAGCAGTTTTCTAGTGGTTGTTCTTATTTTTGTTTCTGTATTTATTTGGGGCTGTTTGTGATTTGTTTTCTGTTTATTTTCCCCTCACCTGCAGTGTGGGCATTAGAATTAGCCAGAATTTCCCTATCTAGTCTGTATCTTTCTGCGTGCTCCATTTGAACCTTTCATTGGATTCCAATGTAGTCTTGAGGTTTCACAGTCTTCTGTAGCTACTAGTGAGGGAAATGCCATAATTTTCAGTAACATGGTGGTTTATGTGTAGTTTTTCTGACTCCTGACACTTTCTATAAACAAGATTATAGCAAGTTATTGTATTTGAAATACATGTCAATTTTCAGTAATTTAACCCCCCCGCAAACAACAACAAAAGAACACAACATCCAAACACAAAAAGCTTATTCTGTTTTCCTTCATGAGCTGTGGTTTAATAAAGAGGCAGAGGCTTGCTTTCTTGCATGCTGTGTTTATTTTTAATTCACCCCATCCAGGAAACTGGCATTAGGTACTGAATCCAGTTCTAGTTATCTAGATTTTAATGTCATCCTTGAGGATGTGGTTACTTCTGTGGCTAAATATAGCCCATCAGAAAACAAAATGTGCACCTTGTTTCTGGCTGCTCTGTGGGGGTGAACAGCAAAAGCTGTGCTTTGGTCTCACTGTAATTAATTGGGGGTGAGCAAGTTCTCCAAGTAAATAATTTTTCATTTTCATTTCATGCCAAATAAGTCATCTGTCTTGTAGAGATGAAAGTGGCCCATCCAGCCATGAGCTCTCTGAGAGCTGGGGAGAGCCTGGACCCTCTGAGGTTCTCTATTTCCTCTAAAATATTTGACAGCCTCTCACCTTTAATTCCCCTCATCTCCTGTAATGTGCCTTTTCCCTATTCCTGCTGGCAGTGTAAACTTCTTATTTTTTTGCTAAATCTGTCTTGCAAAACATGATGGTTGGGTAAGATGCAGTTTTGCTTTAATTATGATTAAATTACTTTATGAATTAACCAGAGGATCTCATGGGACTGGAATCTTTTGACACATGAGAAAATTGCCTTTCTTTAACAAGCTGCTTCAAGCATGCAAGGTAATATTAGCATTTTTCAGTTATAGCTTCAGGGGATTAAATAATAAGAGGAAGTATTGTACCTACAATTACATGATGTGCATGTGTGTGTTAAAGTCTTAAAGACAAGTAGACACGGAAGGAATTAGTTGAACTGCTGAACCTGTGACATTGTGCAGTAAGTGTGAGTAGGGCTTTTTTTTTTCTTTATAAAATGGCTTTTTAGGAAAACGTGGGTATCTGAAGAATTTTATGTTGCAGACTTGCAAAGGTTGGTTGAGTATATTCAGCAAAAAAAGCATCCTGAACTAGATACACCTGTTTCACCTTAAGGGTAATAAACTTAATGCATCTTTAAAGGGAGTGAAGGGTAATTCTCATATGTGTTACTTTGTTTTACTTGATGTAGTGGAGGTAGCAAATAGGCTAAACCCAGGAAGTGGATGTTGAAAATATATTGCACAATTAACCTTTTTGTGCAGTACATGTGAAAAATAGTGCATGCTATCCTTACAGGTCTATGAATAACATGTAATGCATGTGATATCTCCAAACTCATATTCTTCTGTTTCAATGCCTCTAAATGCACACTTGAAAACATTTATTTAGATACACTACGTCTGAGTTGCAATTGTTCAAGGTGCTGCAGAAATTGAAGGTGAAATTTATTTTTTTTAAATGAGGGTAGGAAAACAGTACAGCAGCTTGTGTCAAATTGAGAAGGAGTGGGACAAGCTAAGTTGTATGACCTCTGCATATGTTGTATTCAGTGTGGACTTGCACCTGCATGACCCTGCTTGGTTTCAGGGGGCTGCCACTGGCTTGTGGTATCAAATCCAATGAAGTGGAAAATTGACAATAAGGCATTTAAGCTATTGTTGTCATTGCCCCAGCTGTTTGGTTATTGTTTTGATGACAGGATTCATTCATGTTCTACACAAATCCATAAGGTAACAGTAATTAGTGGGACTCAGAAGTTGGGGGGGTTTATACAGGGATAGGGAACCATATGACAAAGAAAAATTGTTTAAGCATTGCAGCAGTTTGGTTCTAAAAGGAAGGTGTGTGCATACTACATAATAGATTAATTAATGTGCTCCACTAGGAAAGGCAAATTACTTGACTTGAAAACAGTCAGTGACAGAAACCCAACATGTTCATCTCTAGTTGTATTTGAGGCAAAACTGTGCATGTGCAGTAACAACCACAAGCAATGTTGGTGTGCAGATGCTCTCAGTAGGGCAGGAATTTTTTCACCTATATTTGTCATGTCCTGCTTTAATCTAAAGTTAAATGCATATTACCCATTACAACTATTATTACTGCAGTTGTGCTGTAATATAACTAGCCTGTCTACATTCACAGCCCAAAGACTAAATGAGGTTGCTAATTTTAAACCTAAAGCTGTTCTGTGCTGACAGTAGGTAATACCCAGAAGATAAACAGCACAAATTACAACCTTGTGCAGGCAAGATCAGATCAGTGTTGATAGTCTCTTGATTGCATGTGGCTGAATGTTATCAGAGAATTTGAGAAATTGTTCAGAAGAAAGCCATGTTGTCTGATTATTATTTTTTTTTTATGGTAACTGTAGAGATGATTGAGAGGGTTCATATGGATGAGGAACAAACCCCTCTACTATGGTTGTGTGCTTCTTGTTAAAATCTTTTCTTTATGATTTTGGATTTCCTTCCATTTGTTAGTTGACACTGAAGATTCTCTTGATGCTGAAGGGAGCTTTGTGCTGTGTACAGATTCAATCCAAGTCTCCAGAAGTTTGCAATCAACCAAGTAAATTATTTGTCACCCTGGATAAATATTAGCTCTGACAAATTAAAACCGCATTTTTCTGGTGTGCATTGCACTCTATCTCACAAAGTGGTAATTGTTCTTACAGTTATTGCTCTTGCTTGTAGTGAGGCATCTGTTTATTGTCTAATTGCTAGCATTCAAATCCCAGTCAATTTAAAATAACTTTCTGAGGCTTCAAGATAGCATATCTGAGGCATCACAGACATTCCTGATTCATACCTTTGGCATTGTGCTTTTTATGCAAATACATAAAAAAACCACTAAACCAAACAAAAAAAACCCCACAAACAAAAAGGAGTGGTTGGGCATAGGTTGGTTGTTTCTTGTGCTTTAATCAGAGGCAATAAGAAGAAATCTTGGTGTTGGATCTGCCTTTCACCATCAGCGTCTGTTCATCCTCTGACCATCCTGGCTATAAATCATGGAGCCTGGAATCCACCACTGCCTCTTGCGTAGTCACTTGAAGTTAAAAACGTGTTAAATTAATTTTACACTCTGACATGGCCTTGCATGAGTTAGGAGTGACTATTATTATTTTTTCCCCTTTGACAGTTAATCTCTTTATTTTTTTCAAGCTGGAATAATCTTCTTTCTTCATACTCGTCCCCTGCAGCAGGTCCTGCTGCTTTGCTTCTCCATGTCCCTTGGCTGTTGTTTTAAAAATCCTCTTTAGGGTTTCAAGACTCTGTACAACCAGTTGGGAGCTGTATCTTTTCACTGTCCTCCTTGAAGAGTGAATTCTGTCACCTACTGAGAGGATAATGATGATAAAAACACAGAGGCTCCAATTTTCCTGGATTCTCTGGAACTGGCCTGGGGATTTTTAAACTTTCATTACTGTTATCATCTTTCCCCTCATCTCACATCAATAAAACAAGAAAATGCAAAACATAAATAATAAAAAAAAAAAAATCCCCATCAGGAGAGCTGAAAAAACATCAAATACCTAGATGAGAAACACGAGAGCTGCAGGGGGTGGGGGTGTCCAGAATGGGTTTGTTCATGTCTTTATCTAGAGATTTTCCAGTGATACTGCACCAGCTGCAGTGAAGCTGCCCATCAGCCTTATCTCCAGGGACAGAGGATCATGTTTAGAGGTAGTTCCTGCACAGCTTTTGGGGGAAATGCTGTGGTCTCTGCACCCTGACTGCAGCCCTGCTTGCTCTGAGCCCTCTGGGTTGCTGTTTATCAGTAGCAGTGCTGATGCTCTGGCTTTATCCTCATTCCTGCCATGGGCTCCTGTTCACACTCTCCTGCTCCTTCTGTGTGAGTACAAGGCCAGTTCTGATCCCTGATACTCTAGTGTTTATTCATTAAGTGCCCCAGATCAGCTCTGGTCCAGCTCTGGCTGTTTCCCTGGAAGGGGCAGGCAGAGCTGCATGCTCTCAGTGAACAGGAAAATTCTTTCAAAACACCCCATAGAGCAGAGGTGCTCTCAGTACGGGCGCCTCTGAGTGATACACACTCAGAACTTTTAGCAATTACACACTCTTTACCCTCCCTGAACTGTCCTTTTTAATGTTTTTGTGCTATTTCACAAAGCCTTTAACTTTTCAGTAGTAATTTCACAGCTGTGGGGAAAAAAAAAAAGAAATTGAGGACTAAGACTTCAGGTGCATGTTAAAAAACTTGAACATCTCTCATTTGGAGTTATGTAGGAAATAATTTGGAGTTATGTAGGAAACCTGAAACAGCTCTTCACATTTTCATGTGCAATGTCCAACAGCACATAGGGTGTTACCTGATGGGGGTCTCTGCAGCTGCCATGACTCCTGACCATCACCAACCTTCAGCAGATTTTGTTCCTCACTTCCCTCTCTTTTACTTTATCCAGTAGTGTTTATGCACCTCGGCAGAGAAGTCTCAAGAATGTGGTGAGCACATTCCTGAATGAAGAGTTGTTCAAGATGTGATTTAATTGTAACAGGAGTAGTACTTGGTTTTGATCTGAGTAGAATGGGGAGTGTTCTCTCTTCAGCTGCACGCTATGTAATAGTAGCTTATGTAAGAGTTTCAATGTTTGTGTCTGCCCTAAAGGAAGTTAAGGAATAAAAATGAGACGTGACGGATATTAGCACTCCGAAGATGAAACAGAAGATGTCTTATTGCCACCAGGAAAGCCATGGGCCAGTGATAGCTGTAAATACTTTTATCCAAAGTTTGCTGGTTGCTGCTGCTGAGTTCCATTGACTTCTTATCAGGTCAAAGGGAATAAATCACTACTTGTGAGTCAATTATTTCTGTGGCTGTTAAGTGTACAGGCAGGCTGCTCGGTCTGCACATGGCGTGATGATGTGAGGAAGCACTGGGAACCTTTCCCTGTGTTCCCAAATGCCACAGCTATTGCCTCACTTGGCAAACAGCCACTTGAAATCGAGGCTGGACACCTCTCAGGTGTGAGATGTGATGTCTTACCTTTTTTTTTTTTCTTCCAACAGTTTCTCATTTTTCTGGAATGAACTGTGAAATTTCATATATACTCTAAATGCACATAAACTTTAAAGTAACCTTCCTTACCTTCAAAATGTTTTTTTTTTCCCCTGGGTCAATTCATACAATTTGCTGTTTCAGCCACATGATGCAGAAAACAGAAAGATGTGAGATTAGCAACAAATACACCACTGTGTTTGCAAAGGCAGGCTGTTTCCTTTGGTGGCTGTGCCAACTTTTGCTGCCTTAAATTTATAGGAATACATGGAATATATAGTCTATATAAAGTTTATAGGAATAGTCTTTAGCAGCTTGTTGGTGGTGTTGTACTGAAACTGGACTTTATTCTAGGAGATGCAGCTTTGAAGTTGCATGAGGGATTTCTGAAATTTCTGTATGAAGAAACCAGGAACACTGCTTAGGATAATTCAGACACTTCTGAAATGAGTCCTGGCACTGTGAAAGACACAATTTTTTGTGTGGAGAGCATTTTTGTAGTAATTCCATGTGGGAGGTCGATGATAAAGGCTTGAACTGTAGCATGATGTATAAAACTGCCTGCAGAGTCCTTGCCCGTAGTACTTGGAGCAGAACTGGCCTGTGTCAGAACAGTGTTTGGTTGTCGTGTCCCCAGAACACTTTCTAGTATTTCACAAATTAGCAGAACTTTTAGTGACAGTGGTGTCTTGGTTTCTGGTGGTTGGGGAATGACTGCTTAAAGTTTCTGTCCTAGCACTTAATAATGTGTGTTTCCTCTTTAGACTGAGTCTGAACCTTCCAACAAAGCACAACTTGCATTTTTAAACTCTCTACTGTCACTGCCAAGTAGTGACTCATGTGCTGTTTTACCTGTGCCTAAAGGAGCTCTTTCCTCTTTGGGTTAATCACTGAATGAGATTAATTATGCTGATTAGACATCAACCCTGATTCATGTAACTCATGACTACCATCACAGATGTTCAGAATGGGATGATTAAACCCTTTCCAAACTCTGATCTTGCAGCACCAGTGACTTTCCCAGTTAAAAACTGCCTGGAACAAAACATATGGTATAGAAAAGCGTGATATGCATAAGCCTCATGCATTTCTTGTCCAAGTTGTGTATCTCCAATCACAGCTTCTCTCAGTTAAACCAGCTTAATCAAATTGCTTTCTTCCTACCGGGCTGTGGTTGTGGTGGTTGGTCCTGGTCAGGTGCTGATGTTTCTGTCTCTATGCTAGTTTTGAATCCCTCTGCAAGAATGACACCCACAAGCCCACTTGGGCAAACAAGATTTTAATTTTTTTTTTTTTTCCCAGCCTACGCATGGAACTCTTTTTCAGTGTAAGTGAAGACTTTTGAGAACCAGTCCCTGGCTTTCCAAGGGGAAGCTCCAGGGCATGGCAGAGCACATGCTGCTGCTGTGGCTGGCACTGGTGCAGGGCTGCTGGGCTGGCTGCCACCCCCTGGGGTGGGCACAAGCCACCCTTTGGGGACACAGGGACATACAGGTCTTTGTTCTCAGCCTGCCTGCATGAACGCTGATGTTCAAAGGATGGGAGGAGCAGGAATGAGCAGCTGAGGGTTTCTCCAGCACCCTTGGTGTATACTTGGTGCCAGAAAAAGCATTGCTGATGCCAGGTTTTTGAAAACAATGTTTCATAGCATGTGTATATCTCAGTATTTCACTATTTTCAAGGCTACCACATGATACTGTGATGTTATTTTTTTAAAAAGACAACAAAGCCAACAACAACCAAACAAAAAGAGCTCAGCTTGCACACCAGTGAAGCATCCAGAGGTCCTTCTGTTTGCATTTCAAAATTGTGAATCACAGGAGTCCTGTGTGCACGTTCAGGGTATGAGCTTGGTAACAGCAGGCTCCTAGCTCTGCCCTGGGGTGAAATCTGGTGTGTTCTCAGGGTTGATAAAAAAGAAAATGATTTGTCAAGGTTCTAAATATGGCAGGAGTTGCATCTAAAATGAGGAGACTCTACACTGAAGTAACCAAATAGGAAATCAGGTATATTCCTTAAGGTTTTGAGTGGATTCTCTTCCTGTCCTTGGAAAAGTTTCTTCTACACCTAAAAATCCTTTGCTAGAAAGGAAAACCAATATATGTTTAAAAAATTGTCTTTATTTGTATCAAGATTTACATATGTAGTATCTAATCCAGATTCAGGTTATGTTATAAAACTTCAGACTCTAAACCACTTTAGGAAGAAAGCAGGGAAACACTGTGAAATAGCCATACTTGTACAGATGAACAGATTTCAAAAGTGCAGTTTGGTATCTGCTTTGTTTGATTTTCTTTAGCTTGTGTGGACACATTATTTACTCCAATTCCTACCCACTCATCTGTTTCAGCCTCTTGCTCAATTACATTTTGATAGTCTCGTATCTTGTCATCTTACCCTCATTTTAAAAGTCTGCAGGAATGGAGCCGTAACAAAAGCTACCTTGAAATAAGAGAGTTCTGTGTGTTTCTCCTAATTATTCACAGTAAAACATATGCCAGATTTCTGTGGGTAAATGTGCCAGACAGGCACAGACTGTTGTTATTTGTGCACAGGATCGTATCGGGGTGTAGCAGGCTCCGTGACTGCTTGATGTGCTGCTTGTCCAAGAAAGGTTATTCTTCCCTTTGTGTCTGTGCCTGGATGCACTGGGAAGGGTAACAAATCCAGCCTGAGTTAGGTCCATTTCTATAAATTAATATCCTTTAAATTCAGCTAACAAACCGTAGCTGGACGTGGTTGAAGTAGATCTGGGTTTAAGCTGGGAGTGTGGGCATAAATAGTGGATAGTGGGAAGAAGTGGGAGACTTTTCTGTTCAGAAAATAACACCTGCTTGTGGAAATGCTTAGGAACTGCTGAGAAGACAGATGTCACAGCTCTTCTTGGAGGTTTTGGGCAGTTATTTCTCAGCTCTGAACAGAGATGCTAAACCTTCAAGGCCCTCACTCTGCAAATGTGAGATACAAGTCATGCTTATGTTCTTTAAGATGGTGCAGCAGTGTGTGCCTCCATTTACTTTAAGTGTGTGATTTGGGTTGTAGGTTCCATTTATTTCTCTAGTTTTATATTTTGATTTCCTTTTTCCTCCCCCTCGTGTTCCTCTCTCTAAGGCCTCTTCTAAAACTGGGGTTGTTTCACTGCTGTGAGGTGGACCAGTGTTTTTTACTTCAGTCGATAACAGTATTGTGGTTTTGCAGTTCCTAGTCTCTTGCTATTCAAGCCCATAAAGCAGAGGAGCAGCAGAAAGCATCCATCTGGCCTGGTGCCCAAGGCTGGTGTCCAAAGATTGGCATCCTGGCTTGGGAACACATGGAGCAGGAGCACATTTGTTCCCCTGCCATGGGAAATGCTGCCAGCAGAGCAGCGGTACCGTGGCTGGCAAAAGCCAATTTACCAGTTGAGGGCAGCTACAAGGGCTGGAGCAGAGGTGCTGTTGGGAGCAGAATATCAATATCCACGTGCACCATATGCTGTGGTTCAGCTGCAAGGAGATGGAGTGAGAGAAAGTGCTGGTTAGGAGGTGTTGTGTTTGGTGGGGGTATCCTTGGATGCAGTAGAGTCTGTAGCACGTGAAGACTGATGGATGCAAAATATTTGGGGTCTGGAAAAATAACCCCCAAAACCCAGCAATGTGTGGTATTCTCACTGTTGCTTTCATTATGAGCATGGCTTTAAGGCTGGCATTTTCCCTTAATATTTGTAGGGAATTTATTACCCAACAACTTATATGCTGGTCAAATACAATTTATTATTACTTTCTGATGGTTTATCTATTAAGAGGAAAAGAGTAAAGGAAATAGTCAGCTGTGGTCCTTCAAAAAACAAACCACCAGCTCTGTAGCAGTAAAAACTAATGCCCTGAATTGCTGCTGTGCAATAATCCAAAGCATCCCATTAAACAATCACTGCTGGTACTTACAGTAACAATTTTGAGCCCTTGCCTGTGAGGGGGTAGTTGCTCACTGCCACATATGAATGATGTAGACCTTGGAGCTGCAGTGATCCAAAATGGGTTTGTTTGTGGATTTTTTCCTCTCATTTTGGAGGCAGTAATGTATTCTGTATTGAATTGATTTGTTTTGTGATCAGGATGCTTTCAGTAGAGTTCAAAAGGTAGAAACAGATGATGAGTCACTGAAGACAAGTTTTTACAAGATTGATTAATCAAGACTCAGCAGTGTAGAAGAGCACAGAGAATGAGTGTTAATGTTATATATAACAGAAGAAAGGGCAAATAAGATGATTGCTCTTAACAATAAACAGGGTTTTTACATATTCATTATGTCCTTTTTGCCTTCTGCTGTGCTTTGGAAATGATGCAGCCGTGTACGTGGATCACGCCTGATTCTATGATAAACTAATCCTCCTAGCTTGAGATTAATCCAAAAATGAAGCACGTTTGTTTTTAAGACACCAAAGCATTTTTAAAATGGAAAATGGGTATTTCAGATTCCTAAGATAATAAATTTTATTTTAGTGTCAATGCTTATAGGTATGAAACATAGTCCTACAGCTCAAGAACTGAGTATTTCTGTTATTTCTCCATCCCCTCATTATTTTGCTTGCTTTCTTCAGCTCTTAACTCCCTCCTCCTCTCATTTACTTTGCTATAAATCAGGAGCAGGTCTTTTGAATTTGGCAGACTGAGGCTGGTGTAAGACTTGTGTAGGCAATGTTTTAATCAGGGCAGGATGTGTTGCCTCTAATGGGAGCCCTGATAGCAATAGGGGAGGAGCAGCTGGGACCTCGGGGACTCTGGTGGCCTGTTCTCCTGCCAGCAGAGAAATTTATCTGGCAGCTCCAAATTTGCTTATTGGAAATGACTGTGAAAGAGAGTAAAGGAGAGTGATGAGCAGGCTGGGTATGTTTGCAAAAGTCTGTGTTGAATTTTTCCTCTCTCATGCCAAATAATTCTTTTTTTTTTCCTTTAACACCAAAAGTACTGGATTTTGCAAGAGTACTGAGCCATACTTGAGATGTACAATAGCTGATGATTTGGAACAAGGACTGGTAGCTAGGGCTGAGACTTCAGGATCCTTGGAGCTGGACACTGAGTGAGACTACTGTGGCTGGTCAGGAGAGAAGTGCTGCCCTGACTGAAACACTGTGAAAGCACAAAGGGGACCAGCTCCTTTTTTTCCTTTGTTACACAAGAGCCAAAGAAGAAATGTTCTGTAAGGTTCTGTTAAACACCCTAAAAATAATGGCTGTATTTTTTCTCCATCTTCTCTCTAACCCCAGCTCTAAATCCCACCTGTGCACATATTCCTGCTGCTTCAGCACCTGATTTCATACATGGATAATTCGGTGCTTTCTCCCTTCTCTTCCACTCCATTTCTGCAGTAGCTGGATGTCTGTCCTAGAGCACATCTTGCTCCATCACTGCCCTTGTCTTCTCATCCTTACAGCCCAGATCCCTGCAGTTAGAGCTCCTTTTCCCACACATGTCCTTACTCCACCCTCTGCTTCCAGCGTGCTCTCCTGCTTCCCTTCTCCCTTTGGCAGAACTGGCATCTCCTACCCCTGTACCTTCAGGAAAGTTATGAGCAGGCTGGAAATGTTCTGGAAATGATGTTTTTTGTCTTCATTGTATTGTAGTCCGGAGGATGCAAACTTCCACTGCAGCTGTGGAAGAAACCATTCCCAGTCCTTTTGCCAGGAGCTGCACAGCAGAAGGTTTGTGTCAATGGAGCAGAGCAGAGGCAGACCAGGGGCTGGTGGAGCCCTGGCTGGCAGCATCACCTGCCTTGGGTCCTCCAGTCCTGAAGTGTGAGAGCTGCTACCTTTAGCAAGAGAAGCGTGATGCTGCAATTGCTTCTTTCAGCTTCAGATTTACAGTTGTAGCTGAAATACTTAAGGACACCTTGTGTGTGCTTTGCCTGACTTGATGAAAAGGCAACTGATCTTGCACGTTTTCTTCTGTGTTTTGTTCCAGTGATCTTGTGTTCAACTTCGGACTTAACAAAACGTGAGCAAGGCCTGGGCCTTGGCTTTGGCTTTCTAACTGCATGCTTAAGGGCATACTTTGCAAATATGGATTGTTCCAGCTCTCATTTTGGAACACTGACACCCAAAACCATTTCTGCTGGTTTAGGAAATAGTTTGGCCTCTTCTAAAAAACCCTCTATTACTAGCTTAGTTAAATGCTTTCTTGTAGCTCACTTCCACTTGGCTTTGCGAGCTTTTTATGGAGTTTTCTGCTCTGGTGATGCGAGATCCACTTATTCAGGGGGCCTCAAACTCAGCTGGTCTTTAGGTGAAGCCATAAAGATACTGGGTATAAGACCCCTCTTAATACCAAAGAGGGCAGTTGAACCTTCTCTTATTCAACTACTTGATCCCATAGTTTTCCTTGCCCCATAGCTAGAACCCACAGGTTGTTAAAATCCTTGTGTGCAACCTTCAGCTATGTAAGAGTCAACTCAAGTGTATGTTTAAAATACAGCTGAACTGACCTGCTGGCAGCTGCTGACAAAAATGTTGGAATCGATCTTTTTCCCCTTGGCTAGAGACTCCTCCATGAGGGCTTTTTCCTCTTGAGTGAAAACCTGAATCCTTGTTCAGTTTCTTAATCTTGGCTACTTTGGTGTCAGGTGAATGCCCATGCTGGATTTCAGGAGGGTGTGGAGCTGTGGCCAGTTTATGGGAACAGCATCACCTCCTCTGTTTATTGATATGGGAATTTGGTTTCCTGTGTCTTTAGGCAGCTGCCTGAATCTGACAGTGCAGGACGTTTTATAAGAAGTGGCTGGCTTGTTTGTTTTCCTCTTTGAATCTGGCCCCTTCCATGGAGCTGCCTTGCAGGAGCATTAAGGTTAGGGGCTTTTGTCCTGTAGCCTCCCTTGCACCCAGGGCAGGGGATAGAAGTGAGGATTTTTCATTCTGTGGTTGCCTTGCTGTGCTTTGAGGCGTTTGTGACAGGGCATGTGCGTGAAATCAGGAGGAATTCAGAAACTGTACATATGCAAATTCCCTCAATCACTTACGTGTGATTTTATTGTTTTAGCCTTGTGATCTCATGGCTAAAAATCCCATTCTCTCCAGTCAGTATAATTTGTTTTCTCTGTGTCAAATGCCACTTATGTGTGGCAGAAGGCCACTAATGCAAGTTAGATGTACTGAACCTGTGAAGAGATAGTATTTCAGGCAAAGCAGCTTACAATTTATTGGCTTTGTTCTTTCTAGAAACCTTATTATTATATCTCTCCAGAGCTGTCGAGGAGAAGGTGAAAGATTCTGTGCAGCTTCCAGGAGCGTGGTCATGCTGAGAGCAGATGGTCCATTCTTGGAAGCCATCCCAAACGATGGATTACTCATCTGATGCAGAATGATGCACCAGAAAATTGCAGATTCACTGGAACTGCTCTTTGACTCCTTTAAAGCTTTCATTCTTTTAACGTTCTGCTTTTACTTGTCTGCCTGGTTTGTTGCTCAAAAATCCTTCAGTAAAATAAGCTCAGCCAGAACCATAAAGACACTTAGAATTTAAAAGGGGAATTAGTATAATGCATCTGAACTGAGGGAAAACTTTGGAAGTGTGGTTTCTTGTATGGTGAGGCTTAAAACAGAAACAAAACAAAATCAGTTTTCATTAGAGTTTCCAGCAGGAAAGAAGGAGCCCAGCAGTATAACAGAATACTTTTGCACTTGTTAGTAGTATCACTTACTAATATTTTGCCTACTCAAACCTGCCATCAGGATCACTTCTTATATCTGTGTTGTTTTGGGTTTGCATGTGATCCTCACTTTTAAGCCCCTTTAACAGTAAAATGTGTTTGAATTCATGATACATGATTAAGGCATAAAAAACCCAAGTCATAAGAAGCTGAGAAGTTGATTATTATTCACTGTAAATGTATTCAGTGAACCAACCATTTTGGAAGCTGGTGGCTCAGGGTGTTGCAGTAACTAATCTGGCAGGAGTATTTCTAGGTAAGTCCCTGACTGATGCTGAAGGATAGTTATAAAGGATAGCTATTATTTTTTTCCTTCCTGTCCATTGCTCTGATTTTCACGTTGTTTCTCAGTATTTTCTTCCCTGCAGACAGCCCCAGCCTGCTGCTCACTGCAGCTGCAGTAAAACATCCACTTGTCCACCTCAGAGAGCTCCCTTTGTCAGCTGTTCCAGTGTCACTAGATGATGTAAATGGATTTTTTTAGCCAGGTCAGAACTATTTCTCCAGAATATATTGAGTTTCTCCTGGCTAGAATGGCAGGAATCTGGAGCAGGTTTTTATGAAAATCTGATTAAGTCACCTAGGCAGTGGAAGAAGCAGCTGCATAACTCCATATTCTCCAAAGTGCAGCCTTTGCTGTGCTGTTGTTGACTGTGCTACTCGAAGCACTCAGGAGCTGTTGAACAAGGGTGATGTTCTCCTTAATGTGCTGAGCAGTGGATGGGACTGGGATGTGCTGGGCCCTCTTTAAATGCCCTGGGCTGTCACAGCCCCTGCCTCTCAGTGGACCATGGTGTGAGTGGAATAGCTGTCAGTCAGGTTTTGGTCCCTCCTTCACACCTGCCTGCTAAAAATGATTTTATTTTACAAACCAAAGGTATGAAAGGAGTCATGGTGGTCTGGAATTATTCAGCATCGGTTTTCTTTCCTTGTTTCCCCATCCATTTAATGGCTGTAATCTTCTTTGTCTTTGGAGACTGATTTACAGGAGATTTCCCTGACTTTCCTGACAACATCTAATTTTCCCAAGAGCAACGTGCTTGAACATTTTCTGCTAGTGTTGGGGTGATGAAGACTTTGTTGTACCTGCACAAACACAAGAAATCTTGGCTTCATTTTACTATCATTTATCCCAATTTAACTCCATTAGCTACAAGGGAATTGACTCTTTCTTCCCTCTTCTTCAGTCAGAAAGAAATTTAACTGCACTGGTTTTAATCTGGTGAGAATTTAACTCTTTGGGGCAATATATTAATACCATAATATTAATATATTTAAGACCCAAGAGCAGAACTAATTGAATTAGTTAATTATTGCTGAATTTTCACAAACACTTTTTAAAATGAGCTGCAATACTATACTTGAAACTGTAGCTTCATGTTAATTCAAACTATTCTTTTTGATACACTTCATGAGAGGTTGAAGCATGCATCTTAATATGTTGCATGCATATATTTTGAAATTCTATATGTGAAGAAATTTTCCAGTCTCTTATGGTTCTTGCTATTAGTATCTTGGTTGGTTGATCACAATAGAAAGGAATTATTCTCATTTAATTGAGTTCCTAAGTATAGTATCAGTTTTTGAAATAATAAAGTTATTTCTTCGAAGAACAGTTTGCTGCTAACAGACCAGTAATCAAATGAGTTGTGACAACAAACAATGGGATTTCTGTTGCAGTGCCTCCACTCACTTAAACCTAAAATAATTTAAAGTCCTGCTAATTCACAGGAGGTAGGGTGCTGCAGAAGTGATCTGGAATGTACCAGATTACTGGTAGCCAGTTTTGAGTCATCAGTTTAAATGCCATGAATGGAAGCATATATTTGAACAAACATTAAAATAATATAGATTTAAAAAAAAATAGATCCCTATTAGAAATTTTCCTTTGTTTGCACCTTTGTTATGTGCCTTCTTAATTACTCATCCAGAAATCATTGTAGTTTAATCAGTCACATGCTTATGCCTTTGGTGAGAATGAAGGATGGTAATGGCATGAATATTTTTCAGGAGTAGGGTTTGAGGAAATTTCATCACTCCTATTTGGATCTGTACCATATGAAATTATACATATTGCTTGAGGTTATGTTACACTGTGTTCATACCATGCTAGATGCAGAGTAAAAAAATCTGCAGGAGGATCAGAGGAAAGCAAAGCTGTGCTAAGACCTAGCAGTGCAGTTCACTCAGCAGTGTGAGTTACTAAAGCTGTGTCTTGCTGTCTGCCAGAACAGTCCTGCCCCTTCTGCAAACCTGATCAAAGAGTTTTACCCTTCCCTCTTTGATCTTTAGTGACTTTAAAGTAAGTCAGATCGATTATATAGCCAGTTTTCTCCAGTTAATTTCCAGTTCTTTCATTAGTTGGGTGAGAAAGGTGATCTGACTCAGGGACTGGGTGCATATGATCCCTACAGAGGGAGTGGTAATGCTGTAGCTAACTTTGAGGGAAGGCAAAAGTAAAGGCAAAAGTGGTGTTAGCACAGTATTACATTGTCTTAAACTCTTCTCAGCAGCTTCTGCAAGTTAAATCCCCTTCCTTGCTGCCCCAGTGAAGAAAAGAAAAAGAAGTGGTGTTATTCTCTCTGCTGATGGGCACAAGCTGCAGCCTGTGTAAAGGGACCAGGTGAGGTTTAGGATGGGTCAGAGCATGGTCCTAAATATCACCAGGGACGAGGGTTTGACCCTTGGATGTGTCACTCATTCAGGAGCTGGACTCAATGATCCTGCTGGGTCCCTTCCAGCTCCAAATATTCTGTGAGTCTCTAAACTCAAAAAGTTGTGGTCATCCATCCTGGGGTGGGGGAACACCATGTGGTGTTCCAATTGAATTAAGAAATTTGGTTAAATTTTTGTTGCTCGTAACAATCAGTACTTTTAATTTAGGAATTCCTAATAGTTCAGATAGGAACTGTGTTGGTGTTACCTCCAAACTGTGGATAAACTAAAATCCATTCTTGGTGACTTAGGAATTTTCCCTATAAATTATTCATCCAGATTGTGTGAACAGAAAAAGTCATCCAAATAATTAATTCCCTTTGTTAAGGCTGGTTTACTCATCACCATATTTTAATGGCATAAGAAGTGTTGTTTTTTCATGTTTTTCATTTATTCCAACTGATGTAAGTGCAAAGTAAATTAGGAGTTATTTGTGTTTCCTCTTATGGATTTGTAGCTGTTTGGTGGAGATGTAGTGGGATGCTGCTGTCCTGTACAGCACAGTGCTGGGTGTGTATTTAAAAAAGAAAAAGTCAACAACCAAGACCAAAAGAGCAGAAATACCAGACCTTATGAAATCTATATTCCAAGCTGATTTTGAACCTGTGTAGATATGAGGTGGCCAGAATTACATTAGAATATTACCCAAAATTAAGGCCTTCTGTTTTCAAATTGTAAAACAAACAAACTAACAAAAAAGATAAAATCTTTGTATATTACCACCCATTTTCCTGCAGGATAACTAAGTAGAGGATTGAGGAGCTATCAGAAGAACATTGGAAAAGCACAATCCATTTTGTGCATAACAGTCTTGTGCCTGTACTTTTTGATCCATAAACTGGGCTCAGTGCCCTGCCACTGACATTGGCTTGTTCTTGGGGTTTTTTTGTTTGTTTTTTTCTTTTTTGCCTTCTCATTGTTAAGCCCAGGAGATCTGTTTCCTTTCATTCTGGAGTGAAAGAGAGAATGTGACAGCTGAACTGTTGTGAAGAAATGAGATGGGAAAACAGATAGGATGTATATAAATGTATAATTTCACTTCAGGGAGCAAATGTCACTTACATCTCTACTCGAGTTAGTTACAGAAACTAATATATATTAATGTAAGGCTGCTGCCCGTTGAAAGAAATGTTATTATAGGGCAGGTTTGGACATGTATGTGTCTGGAATCCTTAATGCACGCTCAGCAGATAGCAAACCCAGCGTTCTCCAGGACACATTTTGGAGGGTGTGCAAGGGCAGGGTGGTGCCTGTCTGTTCCCCTGGTGACTGCAGGGCAAGAGTGGGACCCTGCTCCTGCTCCAAGAGCCCCCCATCTTCTCCAGCTTCCCTGCAGCACCCCCTTAGGACTCCTGGACCCCAGGAGCTGCAGCAGTCTGGCACATCCCTGTGGCACATCCCTGTGGCACATCCCTGTGGCACATCCCTGTGGCACATCCCTGTGGCACATCCCTGTGGCACATCCCTGTGGCACATCACTGTCTTGGAGTCCAAGGACAAGGTCTGTGTGTAGACCAGTGAAGTGCTTAGTATTCAAGGAGGCACTAAGTGAAGCTTCTGGCTCTTTTCTGTATTTCAGGGAAACACTTTTAAATCTGCAGTGGGGAAGGTGGGACTGAGGGGGTGTCTCTTTTAAATGGTAATAAAGTCAAAAGTTTGGTATTGACAGGATTCAGCTGTGTTTACTGTCCTTTTCAAGTGNCACATCTCTGTGGCACATCCCTGTGGCACATCCCTGTGGCACATCACTGTGGCACATCACTGTGGCACATCTCTGAGGCACATCTCTGAGGCACATCCCTGTGGCACATCCCTGTGGCACATCCCTGTGGCACATCCCTGTGGCACATCCCTGTGGCACATCCCTGTGGCACATCCCTGTGGCACATCCCTGTGGCACATCCCTGTGGCACATCCCTGTGGCACATCCCTGTGGCACATCACTGTCTTGGAGTCCAAGGACAAGGTCTGTGTGTAGACCAGTGAAGTGCTTAGTATTCAAGGAGGCACTAAGTGAAGCTTCTGGCTCTTTTCTGTATTTCAGGGAAACACTTTTAAATCTGCAGTGGGGAAGGTGGGACTGAGGGGGTGTCTCTTTTAAATGGTAATAAAGTCAAAAGTTTGGTATTGACAGGATTCAGCTGTGTTTACTGTCCTTTTCAAGTGCTGTGCAGAACAGATCAGTGACATCAGCAATACTGGCTGAGATTTTCCTCAGTCTTTGTGTCTGTTCTCTAGGATGACACGCACTGCAGTCAAAAACACAAACACACAAAACACTTAATTTTTCTAAATCTGAAAATAAATTTTGTAGCAGATACTTCAGTCAAAAGTAATGTGGACTTTTCAGCATCCAAACTTGTGTGTTTTTTTCCCTTTTGCTTAGATGCAAGCAGCAGCATCAGTAGGAGCTACTTCCTTTTTTTTTTTTTTTTCACATACTGAATGTGCTTCTCTTGTCAGACCAGCAATTCTCATTCAGCTGTAACAGCATCTTTAAAAATGAGATTATTAACTCATGAGATAATAACACTGGTGACCAAGAAAGGGGGAAGGAGGATTTTGTTTGAGTTAAAAAGAATTGGCTTTAGCTATAGACAAATGTACATTGTCAGGAAATTTTTGTATTCAACCCAGCAGTGATTGTGAAGGTTATTTTAAATTCAAAAGCAAGTCAACACTGATAGTCAAATCTCTAAATAAGTTGGAAGGAAGTCAGAGATACTGTGCTTGCTGATTATTTTAACTCATCCATAAATAAAACCTAATACTTCCTTTCAGCTATGCTATTTACATCTCTCCTGTTGGGTATAAATTAAAGTCACCAAATCCTTCCTTGAACCTAAGTGAGCTCGAGTCTTTGTAACATGCTAAAATAGCCAGCTCTAATATTTTTAGGGCTGTTACACCTAATGGATGTGGACTTTACATTATTTTCTTCCGTGGCTAAGTGTGTTTCCATTTGTGTAAAACAAATGCATTGTTATATGGCCCAGTTGCTTCCATGTTTTAAGTGAAAGAGGAATAATAATAATAATAATAATAATAATAATAAAGTGTCAGTTTTAATCAGTATCATCAGACATGATGGGAATTGAATTCTACCTTGCTGCTAATATATTAGGTATATTCTGCTTTATCTTTTTCCACAGAATTGATTTGCCACTGTTCAGTTCCCTTGGCTGTTGTCATGCAAATTGTGCCATTTCTCCCCCATTGACTGCACAAACTGAGATTAGACTTGAAAATGGAGTCTCACTGACCAGCTGCTGCGATATTTTTCATTTGATTTCTCCTTCCTTGTGTGCTCCCACCTTGGCTGGCGAGGTGCTGGCAGTGCCATCCCTGGGGACTGGGCTGGGAATTGCTGCCTGCAGCTGGGACTGGAGCCTGTGGGCGAGCCTGGCATGTGCTGCTCTTCTCAAGCAGCTCTTTCTCATGGCCCTCAGAAGTTTGGGGGAAGAAGGGAAGAGAAAGTATGGATTTTTTTGCTCTGCAGGTGTGTGTAGAGGATATGTAGTGCAGGCAGTGAGCAGTGGGTTTGGTTTTGTCCCTGCCCTTGCATGTGGAGTGAGGGCATGGGGAAGAGCTTGCTGCCTTCCCTGTATGACCTGGCATGTCAGGAGGATTGTTTTAAATCAGATGTCAATTGGAGTTGTGCATGCTCCATCCCTGGAACTGTTCAAGGCCACTGCAGGGGCTTGGAGCAGCCTGGTCTGGTGGAAGGTGTCCCTGCCCATGGCAGAGGGTTGCAATGAGATGATCTCTGAGGTCCCTTCCAGCCCAAACCACTCCGACTCCAATTTAAGACTGGGATAGCAGAATGCAAAATAAGTATCAGAACGGGCTCTGTGCTTACAAGCTTTATTGTATTTTGTCTGCTTTGTCAGAGTGCTGATGGCAGTGGTTAATATCAGGGTTCTTGCCTTGTGCTTGCTGGTTTTGAGGATAAATGGTAGATAAAATATTTGGCCTAGGAGCAGTTGTTACCACAGACAGAGTTTGCCATGATCTAAGCTGTCATCAGCTCCAAAAGGCAGAGGTCAGTGATTTAGTGGCATGTGATGTTAGATCTTGTTTCCAGTGCTAGAGGCCAGGGAAGGGAGCAAAACCAGGCAGGTTTCTTTAGTTATGTGCGTGTCACTGAGTCTGTTGTATGAAGAAAAATGCTAGAATGAAGTAACTCGAGGAAAGGAGGAGGGAGAAAGAACAATTTTAAAAGAAAAAAGTCCCCAACAAGTAGATGAACAGGCAGGATGGAAGTTCTTGTGCTGATGAAAGATTTTCACCATGGCTGTGTTTTGGTCTCTTACTCTAATATCTGAATACTGCAGAAACCTTTGTGTATTTATCGTCAGTGTTTCTGCAAGATAGGAAAAGATATCTAAAAAAAACCCCTAAACAACAGAGGGACACAAGAGCTATGTGAATTGAGGCCGATTATTTGCTTTTCTCCAAAATAAATTCAATTATTATAGATCTGTAGTAATTCTAGATTTAAATGTATTTATTTAAGAATCCAATTCACCTGCAATTGCTGGATGCAAGGGCTGGAAACAGCCTTTGCTTCCCTTCTTGTATTTCTCCTTCTGCTTTCCAGGTGAACTGGGATTTCTGTGGCAATGCACTGACTCAGATTTGATGGGAGACTGCAGTCAGACCTGGTACTTGCTCTGATGATGCCTCATGCCACAAATTTTGGCCTCTTGTACTTGAGTAGTTAGGGTCTTACCTTGAATGCTCTTTATCAACATGGTCCCTCACTGCCTTGTTACTCTCTTGCACTACTTCTTTTCAGCCTTTAATATTTGTAGCCTCAAAATTCAGCTAAAATCCAAAACAGTATTTTTGACATTATTTGCTTCTATTGCATAGCTGTCAGCATGACCAGTATGTAAGTCTGGATTAACTTTATAGGAATATCTTGAAGATTTTGCTTTCATTGATGGAAACATTTCAGATGGGAGCACATTTGAGATCTAATACTAAATTTCATAGAAAGTTTTCCTGAAACACTCTTAATTGTGGGTTTCTTTGTAAATTAAGAGAAAACATATTCAGTACCTGCATGGTAAATACTGTAATACAGATAAGAGGAGAGTATTTTCTTCTTGTATTAAAAATAAGTTGGATCTCTGCATAAAGTACAACGTAATTAATTCTCACTGAAGGCAGACAAACACCTGTTTCTAAATAGATAATACTGTATATATTGAATTATTATTGTATATCCACTTCCAGATAAGTGATGTGTCCTTTGGCTCATTTCTGGATTCTCACCCAGCAAAGAGGAATCTGTGGTGCCACACCCAGGTTAAATGAATGAGCAAATCTCTGTGGTGTGGGCTGTGCAAACCCCTGCAGCCCAGCAGGAAGGAGTGCCCTCGACCTGGAGACACTGATGCCCTGCTTGCAGTATCTGCAGCTACTTGGTTTAAAAAATCCTGGGTTCTTGTCAGTCTTAGACCAGTGTTCATTTACCCTTCATTCTCCTTGGGAAAGGGTCACCCTGTGGGTGTTGAAAGCTAAGTGACTGGCACCATCCTCTTGCCTGGACTCTCCATTCCTGAATTAACAGTCCAGAAGTTGCTTTTCACTTAGAAGATGCTCATTCAGGTTTCTAGGCAACCGAGCCCATTTTCACTTCCCCCCACTGAGAGATAAGAGCTGACTCCTCATGCAGGGAGGCGAGACCATGACGGATTTCGGCAGCCTTTAATTGGAGCTGAGAATAAAACACAGCCCTTCAATGTCAGGGCAAGTCAGCTCTTACGAAAAAATAAGGGAAAAAAACCCCCCAAACTGATGAACAACAAAAAAACCAACCCGGCACAGGCCTGGGAGTGATAAGGAGCAAATTGCTGCTGTTAATTAAGGAGTGATAAGAGGTATCTGCAGGACTGGTGGCTGCAAGCAGGAGCCACGTTCAGCCTGAGAAGGGCTGCCATGTCTCAGTCCAGGTGTCCAAGGCAGGTTGGAAGAGAGGGATTCTTTTTCCAGCTGGGCTTTTCTCAGCTGATCCCTGGATCAAACAAAGGTGGCTTTCCTCCCTGTCCCTGAAGTCCAGTGGCCAACTGCTGGTGCTCCCTCATTTCTTACCCACCCATGCAGAAGATGCTAAGGCATGGCCTGCCACAGCATCACAAATCAAACCAAAACTTGATTATGGCAGCATGAAAGAAGCTCTTGGGAAGACCTGGACATCTCTCAGCAGCATTTGGGCAGAGGCATGATAGATGTTTAAGCAGCTTCAAATAGTCATGTTTGGAAGAAGAGATTTGGCACTGTCCTTTCCTTAGGGAGTTCTGCAGGCCAAATGGTTACTGTAATGGATGTTGGAGTTGTACTGTTGGAGCAATTGTACTGTTGGGGATGTTAAGGCAGTTCAACACTTAACTGGAGTTTTGTACTCTTTTGGACTCAGTTGTATATATTGATACTGCACCCCTAATTCCCATTAACCTGAGAATTCTATTCTGATATCGTGGTGTTTGTGCTTGTCTCAAATCTTGCAAATTCTGCACAAAGTGAAGGGAAACTGGTCCAGTTCTCTGGCCTGCCTTCTACCCAGTGGTTGTGTCTAGGTTAATGAATTTATAATCTCAAGTAGTAGCTGTGTATGTTCAGTTAATGTCCTGCATATTTTATAAATCCTTCCTTAACAAGGAATTATTTTATCCATGCCAACTGCTGTGTAATACAGCTGCAGTGGTGACAGATACTGGCTAGCAGGCAGATTTTTCTTCTTTTTTTTTTTTTTTTTTGGAAGTGCAGTGACCTGCAGGGCTGCTGCATGGGGAGAGCAGATGAGCTGCTGCAGGTGCAGGTGGCTCTGCTGCTTTAACTCTGCCCCAGCAGCTCTCGCTGGTGGATTAAAGACTTCTGATTCTCTGGCTTTTCCTGTAATCTGGGAGACAAAGAGGGATGGATGCTGTTAGGGGCAGGGGTTTTGTTGTTCTCTCTGGGCTTGTGTTTGTCCTGCTTTATTGACATATTGGTATTCATTTAATGTCTTAGAGAGCCTAAATTGAGGGCAGAGGGTTAAATGTTATCACAAATTGTAGCTGTGTTCCAGTATTCATCACCCTTCTGAGGTCCTCCTCCACCCTCCTGCTGCAGCTCCTGCCTCCCTTTGCTAGTACTCCTGTGCACAGTGGGTTTATTTCCCTGCACTGGAAGTACTTCCCTCTAATTAGACAACTGCATTTTGGATGTTGCCTGAAATATATGGTTTAAATTCATTTTGGCACTGTGAGAAGCAAGACACAAATAGCTGGAAATAGCATTAAATAGTCATGCACCTGCAGTCACAGGAATTGTGGCTGATATTCTTGAGTAATTGAAATTTTATTGACAGATGAGGTCAGCGATCTTTTTTTGTGTATCCTCATATATTTGTGTTTGATGCTGTGTTGACAGTTTAATTGGCAAAACATTCCCAGGAACATAAGCTCTGTTAGAAAAGTTGTTTGTTGATGTGTTTTCTTGACTTTAATATGAGCTATATCAAACTAAATCATAGTTTTTGAATCTAAACAAAGCCTTTCCCCCCCTCTATCAGTCAATATTTCATTGTGATGCTGTTTAAAAAATATTTTGTTTCAGCCTTAGCCCCTAACCTTTATTTAAACTTGAAACACATAACTTTTTTTACAAAGAACACATTGAATAACCTAGTGAAAAGCAGTGAATCTGATACAGTAATTGTATTTAAATAAGATCTTAAATACAAAGTTCTCCTGTTAGCAGAGACAGAGAAGCCTATTAGTCTGTTTGAATTTTCACAGCAGGAAAGCAAATGGAGTTAGAAAGGGGATTGTGTAGAAGGACTAGTAAACAAAATTGGTCAATTAAATGCTACATGTGGGAATTTATTTTTACTTACAAGTTTTGTGGATAAGTTGTTTCATTTACTACGAAAATGGTAAAAAAAGCAATGCAGGGAAACCAGTGTGAGACAGCTCAATGATACTTAAAATGCAGCATCTGACATGCAAGATCAGACTCCATGAATAAATAATTTTTTTTGTATTTCAATACATCGTTATACTGTTGTCAGTGTTTTTGGTATTAGATGTTAAATGAACTTGAAATTGTCTTTTTGGTGACAGTTGAAGTGATTTGTCAGATTTGTCTTTCAGATTGGTATGTTTAATTATTTATACTTCCATCTCTGGTGTGTGTACTAAATCATTATGACGATGGAACTCTTGCCTTCCCATATTATTTTATTAATCTTACAGTAAGAACTCATGAAGTATGACTAATTGAGATGCAAAACTTAATAAATAGCCCTAATGGCTTGTGTCTGGAGTTGGGGGTGGAAGTCAGCCCAAGATCCTGCACTGAATGCAAAGTTTGCAGAAAAAGGCAGACTGCTGGGGCTTGTAGCAGATATGTGGAAAGGAGGATTGAAAAATACACACTCATAACTCTGTGACACAAATTATTGATTTCTCGGCATTGCAGTGTTCTCATTGATGCTGTTTGTTTGCAGTAAAGATCTATGAAATTAGAGAGGGCAGGTTAAGTTTGGAAATTAGGAATAAATTCTTTACTGCAAAGGTGGTGAGGCCCTGACACAGGTTGCCTGGAGCAGCTCCATCCCTGAAAGTGTTCAAAGCCAGATTAAATGGGGTTTGGATAAACCTGGTCTAGTGGAACCAGGGGCTTGAAACTAGATGGTCTTTAAGGTCCCTTCCAACCCAATCCAGTCTGTGATTCTGTGATCTGGTGACACCCAGCTGAAGGCTGGAAAGGTTTCTGTTCCTCTCAGCACCTGGACTAGCTGGCTTCTCTTCTTCCCAACACTGATGTCTTGGTTGCTTGATTGACTTCTGCAGGAGTTTTCCACTTTTGCAAGTTGAGCAAGATCAAACAGTTGTGCTATAAAAATGTCTATGAAATAGAATTGCAATCTTATGCCAGTCTAACATGTGTGTATAGTCATGGCTAAAACTGCTTATTCTTTCAGTTTCTCTCCTGTGCAAAAGATGCAGCTCTCCCAGTGCTTATGTTTTGTTGTGTAAATTCAGCATAAATCAGGCTACTGACTGTGCTGTTTATGATGTGGAGGAATGCACAGGCATTTTGCTTGATCATTTATACACGTGTATTTGCATGGCTGAGTAGGGACCTGCTGGTCAAGCTAAAGGAAAAGAAGGAAAATCACAGTGGAAGGACAGGTGACCTGGGCAGAACATAGAGACAAAGTGTGCTTGTGTAAGGAGGGGGTGAGAAGGCCAAGGTGGAGCTGGAACTGAACCTGGCAAATGATGCCAAGAATAACAGGAAGGGCTTCTACAGGTTTGGTAATCAGAAAAGGAAGGTCAAAGAAGGTGAACCCCCCTTGATAAACAGTGCTGGAAAACTGGTGACAGCACCTGCTTCCATTTGTACTTTCTATCTGAATCTTTTCATATTCCTTGGTTATAGCTATTAAATTAAGTAAATTGGAGGTAATTTCATTATTCTTCCCCTTTTAAAGTAAAGGGAGTGGAATAAAACTGAGACAGGGTTTTTGTGGTTTATCCTTTTCCTTAAGTTTTTTTTTTTTCTTAAGTTGTGATAAATATACATTGGTGCTTTGCTGTTTCAGATCTCAGATCCATTTTTCAAAGCTTGGCCTGAAGGTAAGCACCAAGTACAATTCTCACACACTTGCTACTGCTAGTGACAAGACTGGCAACAAGCCTTCAGCAAATCATTTATTTTTATTTACACCTACAACTACCTGTCACTGGGAAACAAATTATGCTGTGTTTCTTTCTTGTGGGACTCACGTCACTTTCATAAGAGTTCAGTCTCAAAGGCAGTGACCAAAAAATGAAAGTTTGTACTTCCTCCTGCCATTTTATTAGTGTTGTGTACATTTTGCTTTCAGCATCTATTATTCCTCAGTTTTCCCTGGCTTTACTAGGTAGAAGTGATAACTTGAGGCTTTTCTTCTTTCAGTGAAAAGCAGGGCTGTATTCTCTACTCACATGATGCACATGTCCTTTTTTTTTTTTCTTTCTTTGGGCAGAGAAAAGCGAGTGGGTTGGTAACACAATGCATTCAGCAAAGAGACTGCAAATCCTATCTGCACACAATGATAAAACATATCCCTAAAAATGTAAATTAGCCCGCTTAGTCTCTAAGCTAATTTTCATGTGTATAGTGGAAACAAAAACATAAGAAGGAAAGATGTAGCTGTTTAACCAGATTATCTTTAAAAAGTGACAGAGATATATGCTGGCTAATAGCCATCTCCTGGTGAAATGTCTGCCTTACAAAGCAGTTGAGGCCTTTCCTTCCCAGGACTGCACTGTGCTTTGTAATCAGGGAAAGACAGAGAGTTTAATTCTGTTTTGTTTCGTGGTGATAAACTGGACTGCCTGATTTGGCCACTGGTCTTCAGATGCCTCCAGGGGCCATGTGGCTGCTGGAACAGGAGCTGCAAGAGTCTCAACCTCCAACTACAGTCGTGTTAATAAAGGTTATGACTGACTGCTCGTCTTTTTGGGCACTAATTTCTCTTCATTCTCTACTAATCAAAGCATTTCTAGGTATTTTGAATTTGCAAAGGAGCTAAGAGTTCACCTTGGCTGCAGGCTTTGTGATGGGTCTGGTCAGTCTGGGCTGACTCCAGTGAGTATTTGGGCACTGCTGTAGGGGGAGCAGCTTTGCTCTAACTTGGCTGCCTCCTTAGAGGCTTCACTGTGCTGAGTGAACAGACTTAATTCATAATTTTTAACACAACTGAAGCTTTGCCCGGGCTTTTTAGGTAATTAGACAGCTAAAATGTATTTTCAGTATATCATATTTGTTCAGATTAATCCCAGAATCATTTGCTGATTTGGTAGTTTCTGGATATTCTTGGACTGGTCTAATTTTTGGTCATTCCTAGTTTGGATGTCTTCATGTAGTATTGCATGCTGGAATGATAAACCTGGTTAAATTGAAGAAAGGGGTGGAAAATCCCCCAGAAGTTCATACTTACAGTCCTCTGAATCTGACATTTCTGTATTTTGCTGATTTTTACTTGAACGTCCTTACATTGATTTCTATTTTTTCAAATGAAATTGACCCCACTTTACATGTATTTTTCTGTGTTGTAGCTGATTTTTAAGCTTAAAGTGGGATGAAGGTGTTGAAGAAGTATTCAGAAGTATTACAGAGCAACATTCATAATTATTCTTCTCTGTAATAATGTGAAAGTATTATTAATGTGAACCTATATGCAAATATTTTAAATGTTTGTTACATTTTTCCAGTTCTTCCACTGTCTGCCAATTCTGCTCCTTTCCAGGTATGCATTGTTACACCTTTCTTGTAAAGCAGGCCCTACCTGACTCTAATAATTTTTCTTGATCATGAATTAATGACTCAATACTGCTTCAAAAAAAAGTCCAAGCCACGAATGTACATGTATATTACCCACATTTATAAACTGTAATTCTTTCAGGACTTGATAGGCTCTGCTTATAGATTTGCTTAAAAATAGAAAAATTAATGTACTGGAACAATTTTGAAAGGCCCATAAATAATGAGCTGAAGACCAAAAGCTTGAAACATGTCTAAGGTTATGTTAATTATGATAAATTACTGTGAGAGGTTTGTTAGAAGCCTTTTAGCAACTATTAACCATAATTATTGCACGTCAATGAAAGCACAGAGACAACGACTGAAATTTCTCACCCTGGCTGAAGGTTTATCCCTGCAACTTTTGTTTTAACTGTGTCTTAAATAAGTACATATAAGCTTAGTTCCTGGCTGTGATTCAGCTAATAAACTCTAATGAGGGCTTTCTTAATTGACTCTGAAGCTGATCCAGATGTGTCTTAGATGTAATGGTACAGAGAATTGATAGTGAAGACCTTGCAGCCCCAACACCAAATCCTGGTGATGTTTCACTCTGATCTGTTGCTGTCTGCTGAGTGTGAACTGAAAATAGTTGTGTTTTTTGGATTTTTTAAAGCAGTTCATGTACACCTTTCCCTATTTATGTGGCTGAACAGGTCACAGAACCTCTGATCCCAGGGCAAAGCTACAGGATATCAAAACCCAAACCTGGTCCCCATGATTGTGGATGTTTGTGTTTCTCTCTTAGGAGGAGAGTAAGAGAAATGTGTCTTTTGAGAGCTGTTTGGTTCCTGGTGCTGCCAGCACACCCTGCAGCCTTGGGAGGGTTCATCTTCATTCAGCTGGGATTGAGGAAAGACAGCTTTTCATAGCCAGCTTCATCTTTGCAGAGACTTCCCCTCCCCAAGCTGCTCTATTCTCTTCTTGACTAAAGACAAGGCATTGGGCCAGAAACTGTCAGGAAGAAATGTGAGAGAAGATTCAGAGCTTATTCTGTTAGTTCATTAATGAACCATAATGCAGTATTTGTAAAACTCTTTGCCCTCTTCTAGATTAAAAATATATCCTAGCAGAAAAAAAGTGAGAAAAAATAAAGGCAGTGTTTTGTGTTGAGAAGTAAAGACTAAAAAAACCAGATATTTGAGTTTCAGAATTTACCTTTTGGGCTTTTGTTTCTATAAAAATTGATTAGCTGGCTTATCTGACTTGTGATCCAACCTTTCTCCCACTGAAAATAATGTCAAACTTTTAATTTTTGCTTATAACATTTGATTTGCTCTTATGAGCTTTTTTCCCCACGTCTTCATACTCTGCACATAATTCCCCATTAATGTTAATGGGACTTAAATGGGCAAATCCCTTGGGAAGCCCAGGTTCCAGTGTGTGACTAGATCACCTATTTGCTCTCCTGTGATATGATGGCATTTCTGACAGTATTTGGCAGGGGTTTTTTTTTAAATGAATGCACCACAGGACAACTGCATCCCTGGTGACAAGGGATGAACTGACCTTTAGTGAGTTATTTTGGCCAGAGGAGGGAGAAGCACATGGTCATTGAAAAGAGAATTTCCTGAACTGTGTTATGAGTCTCTTATTATCATCACCTCTGCATGTACGTGTATATATATATTTATTTTTTTCTCTCCTGTTGAACCAAATCCAATGTAGTTACAGTAGTGTTGCTATGGTGACCCAAAGTGACAGCTGTTATTTTGTGCTCCCGGGAGGACTCTCTGATAATGATGGTCATTTTCCCAAGGGGAATGGTTTGATATCAAAAATAAATCTGAAAGTAAATGAACAGGTAGCATGTAAATTAAGAAAAGAAATTCATTCTCATTAGCAGTAATTAACCAAGCCCTATAGGATTCTAATGGGGGAAAAAGCCAATTTTAGTTAGAAATATCTTGTACTGCACGAATGTAAATGAGCATTGTGTCTGCTGCAAGGAGAATGCAAAACCCTTCATGTTTCATTATGGTAGTTTTCTGCTTACACTTGACTGCCCAGTCCCAGTCTAGAAATGTTCCTCCTTGGGCCAAATCCTGAGGTATTCAAAAAACCCTCACTTCACGTGAAGTTGATAGAAAGAAAGATTTTTAAAATGAAATACAGACCTACAATTTTCGACCCATGAATGCACATATACACACTTACAAAGCTCTTTGAACATCACCAAAACTGGGATTTAGGTGTAGAAATCCCCAAACATCACAAGATGGATGGTGGAAAGTTGTCCTGCCTTGTCCTACTGCTGCAACCCCCAGGTAGCCCAGACACACAGAAATATCTGGTTTGTTGGCTCTGGGGCTATATCCAGCTCCAGCCTTGCCTGCAGATTTTAACTTCTTCCCTGCTGCGTGGTTCTGACAAGAGAAATTGTCCTTTCTTTACTTCTCTAGGTGAAGGGTACTCCTGTGTGCCACCCTGGTGGTGGTCACTCTTCTGCTCGGGGAGGGAGTGTAGATGGAAGCTTTTGTAGAAGCTGAAAGGACACTTTCATTGAGCCATAGAGTGATTTGTGGTGGAAGAGACTTTAAAGATCATCTAGTTCCATGCTCCCTGCCACGGGCAGGATGCCTTCCACTGGCCCAGGTTGCTCCAAGCTCCATCCAGCCTGGCTTTGAACACTTCCAGGGATGGGGCAGCCACAGCTTCCCTGGGCAACCTGTGCCAAGGCATCACCACCTTCACAGGGAAGGATTTCTTCCTAATATCTAATCTAATCTAATATCTGACGTATACCTCCCTTCTTTCAGTTTAAAGCCATTATCCCATGTCCTGTCACTTCATGCTGCTATCCAGGGTCCTTCCCTGGCTCTCTTGTATGCCCTCTCCCTGGAGTCTTCTCTTCTGAACATCTCTCTCAGCCTGTCTCCACAGCAGAGGTGCTCCAGTCCTGTGATCATTTTTGTGGCCTGCTCTGGACTCAGTCTAGTAAGTCCATACCTGTTTTGTGCTGATCTCATCACCTTTGCTCCTTTTCCTGATGTTAGGAGACTTGGTGAAACTTTAGTGTCCCCCACTGGTGTGTGAATGGAAGTATTTCCTGTGATCCCACCATCAGCATTTCCAGTGCTGTGTGCCCCACCTGGGACACAGAAATGTTTCCATGAAGGTGGTCCTCACTGCTGCATCTGATTCCTTGGAGTGTGAGACATTTTTTATGTCACCCTGTATAAATGGGCAATAAAAAGGCCAAGTTCTAGATTTATATTTATCCTAACTGGAGCTGGGAGGCTTACAAGTGAAGTAAAATATTGCTGTTTCTAGTTCTTGTCCTACACAGCTTATATTCCTTTGTGTTTCAAGGTGTGAATATACATTTATATGGTCATAACTGGTTTACCCCCAGTCATGAGTATTGTTAAATAGTTTATGTAAATGTCAAGGTTTACAAAGGAGGTGGTAGAAGCTTCACTGTGATCACAAAAAAAAAAAAAGAAAAAGAAAAAAATGTGCATTTTAGGCCAAAAGATTTATACCTTCAGCTTTGAGGTGTGCATCTAACATTGGGCTTATCTCTATTGTGTGACATAAAGAGATAAAAATCTATTCTTCTTTATCTAACCTGTTCAGTTTTCAGTCAATGCTGGGGATGAAGTAATGGTTGTGGATTGTTTTGACATACAGATTTTATGTTCTGCCTATCAAAAGGAATAAAGGTGGCTTGATTATAGTATATTACTAGCTTCAGTATGAGAAAATACTGAATGGCAGGAAAGCTATAACAGCAATCAACCTCTGTTAGCTGAAGTCAGATAATCCAAGTGTGAAATCAAGAATGCTTTCAGAAGGGAGGGTGTTAACATTGCAAAAGTCTTACCAGAAGTTGGAATACCTCCCTTAGTGCTTTTAATTCACTTCTTGGATGGTGTTGAGAGCATTAGATTTAATCCATTACAAGTTATTGGTCTCAGCTTGAAACTTAATGACCAGAATTTGAGAGGGAAAACTGAAGGGACAGGGATCCCTTCTCCTGCTGTGCAGTTCCCTCTCCTCCCTTGGATTTTGTGCCCCATCCTCAGTGTCACGGTGTGGTTTTGAGCTTTAGGGTTTTTCTCAGTTCTGTGTGCACACTTTCTGTAAGAAATTAGTATTTTCTACATCCTCTGGCATCCTGTTTCCAAACAATGGAAGGAGCCTCTGTGCTGAGATTGGCTCCATTCAGAAAGGGGAGCAGCTACTCAGGGGAGGTTGCTGCTCAAATGAAATGTTTTGAAGATTGCCTTCACTGTGTGCTCATGAAACAGAATTACTTTGTGCTATTTTAAAACAGGCAAACAAATGACAAACCAAACCCCCAGACCCTGTATTTAAGCCTGTGAAAATAATCATGCTACAAACATTTAGGCCAAAATCCAATGGAAAAAAATCACTGCTTTCTCATGGGGGGCAGCTGCTTGCAGTTAGTGAAGCTCTTGATAATATATTTACATCCTGACTTGTGTGACTTGTGTTGTGGAGAGGTTTTTTTGCCTTGAAGTACATTTGTTTGGTTGTAGCTTCTTGATATCTGTTATGGCAATAAAGAAATTTTGAGGTAACACAAGAAGCATGTTTGAGACACAAGCTGTAATGCAGAACCTGATTTTGGTAAGGTAGATGAGAAGCTGAAATGATGGGGTTGGGGTTTATTGCTGTTACTTTGACTGATTGACTGATTTGGGACTGCTCAACAAGTTCTACTATTAAATGCATTATATTAACATTAATTTCTGAACAAGAAGTTGCCAAATGCACTGCTTAACTATTTACCAGCACCTCTGTAAAACACTTTATTCAAGGTACTAAAAAGAACTATGAGCAGTGTCAAACCAAACACTAAAAACTCAATTATTTGGCCTTTTGAAAGAAATAAAACATGGACATAATAGTTCTTAAGCAGAACTGCTTCTCTTTGGGTCTCTCTGTGTGTTAAGGTTTGGTTCCATGAATTATTGCCATTTGACTTGGAAGAATATTTGTCCCTTCACAGCATTTGCAGCTCCACTGTGATCTTAATTAGATGTTGTTCCTGTTGCTTTTCAGTTAACCAAGGGCACCTGCTTCTCTGCTGGGAGATGATTTACACAGGCAGCCAAAAACCTTTTTAAACATGTAAAATTTGCTTGTTAAGCACTGGCTGCCTGCAAGTAGCTACCCTGAAGTCTGTAGGTGGCAATTTCATATAGAGCATAAAATGCTCACAAAACAATTCAGCTTTATTGAGCAATTTAGACTAACTACATAGAATTTGGTTTGTTTTTGCACCAAAGGGTTTGCATCTAATGGGCAGAGCAAAGATATAAAATAAAAATAAAATTTCACCCTTGTGAAATGTCCAGAACTGGTCACTGGAAACATAAGAGAGTTTCTTTCACAGAGCATGGATAAATAGTTCATATTTTAATTTCAAAAAGCCTTTATGATTTTTTTTCTAATACTGACTGATTAGGCACTTTGGGAATGAATATATACAGGATTTTCTTGCAGTGTTGAAAAAGGCTGAATTACAGTGAACAGCTTTTGTTCTAAGGACTAAATGGTCCCTCAGTGATAAAGAAGGGTTTTGTATGTTTTATAATGTGCAGTAGTGAAAAAGCTTAACATGAAAATATGAAGAGCTGCAGATCTCATGAGATCCAAGGGTAGCAAGTTTATCATTGCAATGTTGCACACACATTCAGGAATTTATGGGAATATTCTACGTTGTGAGATATATTGCATGAGACATAAAATAGGCATCATTAATGTTCCTCTAGGACTGCATAATTCTAATATTTTTAGTTCTCTGTGCCTAATATCCGTAATTTTTCCATGTTAATATTGACTAGTGTCCATTTTTGTTAATATCTGTAACTATAGGTTTGTGTCAATCGTTATCTTTCATTATCTTGAAGTATTATGCTCAGTAAAGCCTGTGTTGTATATCCTGGAGTTGTTCATAATGCTTTACTGATTTACAATTATTAAATTACAGTACCAGAGGGTGGTGGTGGTGGAGTGGGTAGTTTTTTTTTATTTCTCCAAGCATCTGACTTAAGTAAATGCATAATTGTGTATGGAGCAAAGCACTTTCCTTTCCCAGGCAATACCTTAAATTTTCAGAGATTTAAAGCGACTGTGTAGTATTTAGGTTGTTGAATATTCCAGGATGTGAGTGAAAGCATTTTCTGGCAATACACAAAACAGCTGTTGCTGCTAATGTCCTCAGATCTAATTTGATGTGTTATTTTCTTTTTAATAGCCCCTAAACCTCCTTCCACATCACCCCTAACTGGAGGCTCTGTCAGCATGTTTTGGCTTTCACTGCTTGGCCATGGATAGCATGAAAACTAATTTTTTTTTTTTAAATTGTGCTACCTTTTCATGATGAAATGAGAATCACATATCTTCAAACAGTGAATAATGATTTAATTTTTTTAGAGCTGTAATATATGGTAAGCATTCCTACTGTTTCTCATAGGGTTTAATTCTACCAAGACTAATATTATGCAGCTGCACTCTGCTTATTTTATTAAGGTAATTCTTAAAGAGAGGGGAGGAAAGAGCAGATTGCCCTGGATGGGAACAGTGTTCCTGGTCCATCATGGGCTGTTGGGCTGCTCAGCACAGGGCTGGCATGGCAGTGGCTGTCGAGTTTCTGTTTGATTGCTCAGCTATTAATTGTGGCAAATGACAATTTTATAGATCCCAGGGTTCAAGGTTCCCAGGCCAAGCCATGCTGTATTCATCTCTGAAGGGAGGGAAGGAAAGGGGCTGGGGGCTGCTGCACTGCTTTAAAATGAACATGGGATTTTTCATTTTCATGACTGGGGTTGTGACAGTGTTTTGGAGAGAGCAAAAAAGGCTCCGTTCTCTTTTTTTAAAATATAATAGGCAGAAAATGTCCACAAGAACATCCATGTTTCTATGGTTACAGGATTGTGTTCTCTTTTGGGCTGTAAGGATGATAAATGGATGTGATCATCCTGTACTAAACCTAAGGGGAAGCAGGAATATGTCACAGGTTTACAAAATCCTCGATGTCTTGGACCAGGGAGTGCCTGTAGACCTCTCTGCTGGGCTTGGACTACCCTAAAGAAGGAGCTTGCCATAAAGAATATTAATAGCTAGGAAAAAAGCACATAAATAATAAAAGCTAGCAAATGCATTCTTTCTTAAAGGGTCATATTTCTAGTAACTAAATTAAAGAAGTAGAGGTAATTTTGCAGTTGGACTTGATCTTAAATCTCTCTTCCATCCTAAATGATTCTATGATCCTCTTTAGTTTGCAGTTAACTTAAGTCAAATTAAGAAAAAAATCACTAGAGGAAATGATGAAACTGATCAAAAAATGATGAAAAAATGATCAAAAAAATGATGAAATTGATCAAAATATTGTAAAACTTCAGTTTACTTCCTTTATGTATCTTATAGTGGTTTCTTAACCCTACTACAAAAATAGGGTGTAAAGCAAGCCAGTCTATTAGTCTGGATTATGTTTTATTTCCTTAGAAATAGTTAAAGAAGTTTGATTTTTCTTTTTGCCCTATGTAAAATAAAGATATCTGGAAAATCCAGTCGATTTTTCTGATGGGGTTGTGCTAAATGAATATGAACCCAGAACAAAGCTGGGTCAAGGGTAGGAATTATGGTTTTTCTGGAAATGGGAAGTAGGGCTGTGCTTTCCCTGAATGAAATATTGCAGGGTTGCAGTGTTGACAGAGGGATCTGACATGATGCTGCCGAGGTTGATTGGATTATGAAGGGTTTAAGTAGTAATGGGATTGGAAAGTACTTCTTGAATGAAGAGACAGCTGTAGA